>JAWMRA010000048.1:5868567-6098533 GCA_035584735.1 Pseudotriccus pelzelni
TTGAAGATGTAATTGGCAAAGGCGTCACCTGAACTCCTGATTGGCTTTTGTCCGGAAATTCATCCGGACAAACTATTCTCAATCCCCAAGGAGGGGAGACTTTTGCAAACCCATGACACTACCCGAGGATGACACTGCACAGGGAAAAGGGCTTGGCTTTGCCCCAGGAATTCTGCAACCTGGAGCAAGATCAGGGTGACACCTTGGCAATGTCCTGATGTGAGGGAGCGTGGTGCCCACCAGTTTGGTGGCCTGCAAGACAGGGCAGCTGGACAATGGCAAGAATGAACCGTCCTTCTCCTTCATCCCCAGGCAGCACCTCCGGGTGTTGGGGCTGTGAAGTTTTGGTGTGTGAGAAGTCACGGGACAGAGATGTGTGGGTGGGATCCATCCCCCCTCCGAAAAGCACAGCTTAAACCACCACTGGAAGTGAATTTAGTGCAGGACCAACAGAAACGCTGTTGTCCCTCGTGGGATCCAGAGAAGAGGGACTGCCATAGGACTCATCCCTTCCAGGGGGCACAAAGCCCAGCTTTGGGTACCTTCAGTTCCCGAGGACCCAGGATGGCCAGGATGGAGGAGAAGGTGGGGACCCTGGAGATCCTCCACAAGGTGACCTTCTTTTCCTGTTCCTCTGCCAAAACCCAAGACTGCAACCCCATCCCACCTCCAGGTCCGAGACTGCTTTTCACCATCCAAAGAGCGGCTGGAACTTGCTCTTTCCCTAATCCAGACTCCCGCGGGAGCAGCTGCCCCATCTCCCGCAGCTCCCTCCCCTCCAGAAACCCATTTCAATCTGAGATTATCGGGTTAAATCACTCAGCTGACAAAAATAATAAGCACTCAGCAGGCAGCCAGCAGCTCTGCTGGGCTTCCCTCTTCCCAAGCCCTTAATCTATTTTTCAGAGAGTCTTCAAGCAATTTAAGTCGGCCTTTCGAAGCCAAGGAGCTTTAAACTTGGACACGGAGAGTTGTCCCTGCTTGTCCTTGGCTCTGCTCCATCCCTGGCACCAGCAGAACACGGGACGGGGCAGGAGGGAAGAGCTGTCAGGGGAGATGGGATGGTTGGAGAGAGAAAAGTGGGGGCGAGGCCATGAGAGATGCTGGCAAGGTGGACGTGGAGAAGTGTGACCGTGGGGATTGCGGCGCTAAATCCAGGTTTTCCGCACGGACGGCTGGCAGGCGGCAGGAAAAGGACCTTAATGTGCAGCACTGCCTCGGGATCCGCCTCCGAGCAGGACAATCAGATCGCATGACATGACAAGGCTTCTCTGCCTGCTCTGATGAGAGTGAGAAACTCTGGGAAGGTGGTTTCCATCCACACGCTGCCCGTCGTGTGTGGGCCCAGCAGGAAGGAGAATTAAGTTCGAATCAAGCAATTACTTCCTTAATTTCTTGCAAGCCTCGAATGTCTAAAACTGCCACTGGGCTTTTTGGGCACTGGGTTTGTTTTGCCTTTTTCTGTCTCTTCACTTTCTTTTTCATCTTATTCCTCTTTTCCCTCTTTACTGGTTCTAATTCTGTCATTAGTAATTAATGACTTTGGAGGGAGACATTTTCTTTTTAATTAAAGAGAGACAAGAGGAAAGCTGTAGTGACACACAAGCACCATTCCATCTTTTATCGTGGACAGGATTTTCCTGAAGCAGTTTATCTCTCTTCCAACAACTGAGGAAAGGGGCTGGGAGCAGCCCAGGGACATTTTCCGTGCTGGTGTACCCCAGTTTGGAGAGCTCACCCTCCCACCTCCTCATCCACAACAAGGAGCTCTTGTGTGCCTTGGACAAAATGAGCTGGGGAGTAAATTTTGACTCCAGGAGAGACACTCTCTGAGTGTAAATTCAGAAGGACAGGGGAGGCTGAATGGTGCAAACTCCCCTCCAGGTGTGGCTGTTCTCCCACAGAGACCACAGAGAAGACCTCAGGCTTACCTGGTTCCCTCCAAACATCTGGAGAGCTTTGTAGAGGCTGCCCTGGAAGCTGAGGAGAGAGCACAGCCACTCTCTGGACCCCAGCAATGCTACATTGACCCCCCTGCTGGCTGGGGATCCCTTTCCCCACATTGGGAATCCCCAAAGCATCATTTTCTGATCCATCTCCACCAGGATCTGCTCTGTGGGGACCCTCTCCTCACCTCCACTGGGAGGTGCCCAGCAGGAAAACCGTCCCTCCCATCTCATCTGGGAAAGAGGTGATTATCCGTGCTGCTGACGCTGCTCCGTCCAAGTCCATGCCGTGCTCCGTTTGTCACTGTTTGGGAGAGCGGGAAGGGAGGCCACGGAATGGGGATTGATTGCTTGGATGCTGGCTGGGCTGCACAGCCAGCCTGAGCTCTGGTGAGCACAAATTACTGCTTTGGTGGCTCTACCTGGGGCAGTCACAGGCTGGAATTGCTCCAGCAATGCCCCAGCTCCTGGAAAAACTGGTCAGCTCCCAGAGATGAGGAGGAGCACCAGCGGGATGCAGAGCAGGCCTTGGGAGAGGACAGCAGCCACACACCTTCGCTGCGTGATTTGCTGATGCTCCTCAAATTACTCCCAGCAATCAGCAAAAGCCGTGAGGGAGATTTTGGATGGGGACTGTGGGAAGCCGAGCAACTGGGAGGGAGGAGAAAGAAACGAAGCCCCGTGTCTGCAGATGTAGTTCTGCAAAGGATACAGCAAAACGCAGCGGGAAAGGAGGGATAATTGGCCCTGAATTAGCGGCTGACATTCAGGGAACAGCTCTTGGGCCTCCTGCAAGCAGCTGGGAGCAGACACCTGCCCAACAGTCGGGGGAATTAAGGGAAAAGGAAAAAAGAAAAAAACCTGAAACCTAACACAAAATGTCAAGGCGATACAAAGGAACAAGAGCAAAAGAGCACAGGACATTTTCTGAGGCCATTACCGGAAATTCACAGCCCCTCTCAGGCCACGGGCTCGGCCCTGGCTGTCTCCTTGGAAAAGGAAACGAGGGCGAGAAGAAAAACAGCCATGGCTAATAGGGGAACAGGGAGTGTGTTACAGCAGGGAGGGAGAGCCAGGGATGATCCTGCTGCCCAGCAGGGAGACTGGAGTCAGCGGGAGCCACGGGAATTGTGCTGGGCCAGCCCGGAGGCTCCGGGGATGCCGAGCTCAGAGAGGAGCAGGGCTGAGCATTCACCTTTCCTGCTGGTTGTGGACTAAAAGGAGGGATGTGAGGGAGAGAAACGGCTGTGGTTTGTGGGTGGAGGAGGGATGGGGAGCTTGGCTGCCCCAGCAGGGAGGGAACAGGCTGGGAGGTGCAGCAGGGAGGAGGTGACAAGTTTGGGGAGGTGGGAGGGTGTTTTGTGGTCCTGCTCCCGGGGCTAAAGAGCTGATCCTGGCTGGGATGGGAGCACGTGCCTGCTCCTGGGTCATGTTATTGCAGCAAGTGCATTAAGAATGTTATTCAAATATGCTGCTTTCTCCCACCCTGGGAGCAGGTGAGCCTTGCACTGGGGGCAGATTTACTGTAGGGAAGAAAATCTGGGGTTCTGAGGGATCCTGGGTCTTCCCAAGCTCTGGCAGTTTTTTCAGTTGTCCCGTCCTCAGTGCTGGGATGGGATGTCCTGCCAAAGTCCCCTTCCCTTCTGTCAGAGTTCAACATGGAAAAGGTAAGAAATCTAAGACATGATTCAAGGCAAGCCACAGGGAAAACTACCCTAGGAAGGATGATGGGTAGGATTGAACCAGCCTCTAAGTCCAGCCCCAGCCATTCCATGTGCCTTTGGATGCGGATGGACATCTCCAATCACCCTCTGCTTGTGACAGCCACTGCCCACCACAGCAACTCACACTCAAGTCAAACCAGGAGCCTGCATCCTGCCCCTGCCCCCCTCTTGCCTTTTTGCCCTGTTTTTATTTTTAAAACTCTCAGGGAACCTCACATTAACTGCAGCTTGGAGAAAGTAATCAAGCTATTTCTAGGCAGAGAACTAATTTAATGCATGGATGACTTTAGCTCAAAAGAAGAAATAAGGACACTCAGGCGTCCTAAGGGAGCAGAATAATAGGGTAATTTGCACAAGATGAGGAGAAAGGGGAAAAAAGGGCCACTACTTCTTTGCATAATCTTCTTTCTAAATCTTCTCTCCCCTGTTTTGCTGGCCACCACCACCAAGTCTCCAGACATGGAGTGTCCTCACACACAAAGAGGGAAGACCTGTCTTCACCTCAGGGTTGTTCCTGCTGAGGAGCTCACAGGAGTGGGAAGAACTGGGTAAGGAACAAGGTCTTGTGGCTCTTTGGGGTGCAAGGAGGCTGAGAATGCCCTCAGCCTGTGCCAGAGGCAAGGAGGCAGTGAAATTTCTGAGAGAAAACTCCGCTCTTTCCAAACACCTAAAGGGAGGAAAAGCAAGGGAAGGGAAGGTGGGAAAGGCGGGGAGATGCTGCTCAAAATGCTTCCTTCTGGCGGCGAAACTCTAATATTTAGAGCTGCCTGATTATATGGAATAAAAGAAATGTCAGCATGAAAACCGTTTAGAGGTGAAAAATTGAAGCTTTCCCTTCCAGATGTGTGAAAACAAGGATGTTTTCACTTTACCAAAAAGCTCCCTGACACAATTTTCCCTTCCCTTCACCCTCCCAAGCAACGTTTGATTGAAAGCACCACTTTCCTGCAGGAAGTTTCCATTAGGAGAAAACCGCCTTTCCTGTCAATAAAACTGCTCCTGCTGAGGATTTCCCAGCAGTGTGCAAATCCATGGGGATGGTCAAGTGATGGGAATAATAAAGTCAGCATGGTAGAGGCACGCATGGCCACAAGCCCAAATACTCAGGGATGGGTCCATCCGGCTGGGACAGCGACCAGAGAGCATCCTTGGGATGCACAGCTGAAAGGGGTGCTCTCCCAGCTGCAGAAAACTATTCACCTCTATACTGGACACAGCAAGTTGTGCCATGAAAGTGGATGATTTCACTTGCTTTCATCCTGGATCAGCTCCCTTCCCAGAGCAGGTTCCCTGCCTGCAGCCTTTTGGTGGAGTGAGGGAATTGCAGAATGGCTGCAGTGAGGATAAGTCCAGTCACCCCCTCTTCTCCTGCCCCCAGCCCCAAGGAAATAGGATCCAGGCATAGGCTCACTGTAGCCACCCTCCTGCATCCCTGTCTTTCTCCCTGCCTGGCTCCAGCCGTGTTGGATGGACAGGGGGAAAAAAAATATAAGTAGGTCACAATCCCATTTGTCGGTTATTTTGCACCGGTGGAGTGACTGGAACCGGCAGCTTAATGGATGGATCTCACTTGTGAAATTACCCAGCATAAAAACATGTGTACCTGCAGGGCACAGAGGCTTGGTCACACCGGGAGAGGAGATTTGATCCTGTCACCAGCCAAGAGTGGAAGAAAAGAGTCTGTTCTTGTCCTCCTCCTTCCTGTTTTCCCCCTCTCCTCGGCCAGGGACGTGCATAGGAGAGCTCGCTGGCTGTATTTCTCCTGCCCTTGGCCTTGCTGAACCTCATGGGGTTCACATGGACCCACTTTCTGAGCTTTTCCAGGTCCCTCTGGATGGCATCCCGTCCTTCAGGAGTGTCAGCTGCACTGCTCGGCTTGGTGCCTCCTGCAAATCTGCCAAGGGTGCCCTCGATCCCACTGTCTGTGCCACTGGTGGAGACATCACACAGCACTGGTCCAAGTACAGACACCTGAGGAGGGGCTTCTCTTGTTGCTGATCTCCATCTGGACACTGAGCCATCGACCAAACACATCCTCAGGTGAGCTTGGAAAGACCCCATGAATGGAAAGTGGGAACACCGGGAAGAAATTGTAGCATCCTATTAGTAAAAGGGCATCTGAGCCTCTAATTAAAATTTGCCTAATGACCTGGCTGCTTTGTCATTTTCACTATCAGACACAGTAATTTAAAGTGACAGGTGCTTAGGCAGAGGCACAATTAATTCCTCCTTTGTATAAAATTAAAGGGGACGAGCGTGGATCCAGCCATGCCCCCACCCACCGTCCCACCCATCCCAGGATTTGCTCGATGTTGTGGCCCCTGTGCCACAGTGGGGCACACCCTGGGGAAGGTGGGAGGAGGAAGAGGAACAAGCTACACAGAGCAGATGTTTCTTACCCTTAATCACTGCTGGAAAGGTGCCCAGATGCTGGAATCCCACTTCCATGGAGGCAGAGGGCCCACTCTGCCTGGGGTGATGTTTGGCCAGTGATACATCCTGCAACACCCACCCAGATACCAGCGATCCCGTCTTGGTTTTTCTCGAGCGGTAAAAAAAGATCCACAGTTCTTCCCTCAAACCCTATTCCTACTCTCCACCTTTTCCCTGCAAACAGACACCTGCTGTCCTTCAGCTGCAGTCCCGTGTCCTCAGCCCCGTCCCTGGAGCCACACGCCCTTCTCTCCCCCTCCCTGCCCCACTCATTTCCAACAAGCCCCCTTCAAACACTCAGAGCTCTCAGCAAATTCACTTCCACTTTCCAAAAGTGGAAGGTATCCAGAAGACAACACACTGCTCTCCCAGCAGTCCCTGTTTAGCACCCACAAGAGCTCCTGAGTGTTCCCTGGGAACATGGATCCACCCCCCACACCACCAGCCCCTCTGCCTTGTTCCCACCTGAGCTCTGAAGATCCACGACTTCACCGTGTCCCAGCCCACAGGATCATGATGCCAAACCACCTCCTGCCTCCAGCAGTGGCCACTCCAAGCCTGGGCAGTCCTGGCTGCAGCTCCCACCCCTCTCCCTGGGTTAAGGCTGAGGCTGTGGTGGATTTAGTGCTCAGCAGCAGCAGTCCACACCTCATCGTTCATGCCACATTGATTCTCAATTCCAGCCCTGTAGGTTATTTAATTGGGCAGATATCCCTTCAATTTTCTCCTCCAGCGATATTATTGATGGCTGAAGTCTATCCATTTCTTTGCATGGGGCTTCAAAAGGAGCCTGGTAGCAATTATAACAACAGTCAAACACTTTGCTTCTGATGGTACTTTGCAGCCCCAAATCTCAAACAATCCATTAGGCCCATCTTGGAGGTATTAATTGTCCCAGGTTCAGTCCAGAGATAGCTTGCACTGCCCCTAGGGCTGGAATCATTACTCTTCCCTCTCCATTTACCTCCACCAAGTGCTTTTTGAGTTGTGAGCCAGGCTGGAGGACCGTGCCCCATGTATATCTTCCACCAGAGCTCACAGCACGGTGCCACTGGGCTCAGAGGGTGGCCTTGGTCCCCAGCCTGCCTAAATCACACCCAGAGCACAGTGCTGAGCTGGGAACTGACCACTGGGGCAGCACCAGGACAGGTCTGCAGGTAAATCAAGCCCCTGTGAGCCTGCAGTGCCTGTGGGCATGGGCCAGACGCTCCCAGTAAACCCCCAGTGTGGCCCTGGGCATGCTGGAGGTGGTGAAGAGAAAGAGCAGCATGTCCCAGGTAAGCCAGCAGAGATTCAGGAGGGTGTGTCTGCCCACTGTGCTCCCTCCCCACTCCCTTCCTCACCCAATGTCCAGCTGAAGTGTTGCACGGGAGTAATTTTTCCTGGGCATCCTGTATCCCAGGAGCCTCTGGAAGGTGGGAGAGATCCAGGCTTGAATGTCTCTAACTCTGCTGTGTGGGAAGGAGACCAAAACCCTCTTGCATGGGCAGAGATGTGGCCAGACTCTTGGGGAACAGGGTCACTTCTGCTACTGGAGCAACTTCTGCTTTCTCCAGAAGGACCCCAAATCCAGCCTGGGGATATGAACATGGGCAATATCTGCTTTAGGTGTGTTATTTGAAGCTTGTTTTATTTAGTGCATGGATAAAAGCTAAACTGTTCCAGCTTCTGTTGCTCATGAGATGGTCTTGCTAAAGGAAAAGGAACTCTCTTTCCCCAGTGAGTTCCAGAGCTGCTGAGGTGCCCTCCTGGCACTGGGAATACCCAGGTGCTTCCCAAGGGTCCTCCCTCACCTGTGATGCCCCACAAGGAGCTCCACCATGCCAGTCCTCCTCTATCCAGGGGCTAAAGCCACCAGCAGGAAACTGTGAAACATCCCTTTAACTCCCTCATTTCACCTCTCCAACATCCAGGGTCGTACAGGGTAGGAAATGTTTTATTTCAGGCTTTATCCTTTTCCCCCCCCTAATTTTTGATGGATGTAGTCTCAACCTTTATACTATCCGAAAATGAATATTTTACTATAGTATAAAAGCTGAAATTACATGAATTAATTATATTTAAATATTATACTGAATATTTGATTCACAGCGAGGAATGGCTGGTGTTGGAAGGGAATGTTTCGGCTGGGCTGGGCAGACCCCAGAAAACATGACCTGTAGGTGCAACCCCCCCAAACAGCCCCCTTTTCATTTGTGCTTTCCCTCCTTTTTTTTCCTGCGAGTCATTCTTTGCAGGAGAATAGACTGTAATATCCCTAATTAAACGTAGTGGGGGGTGGTCTAACAAGAGCACACCGAGGAGCTAAGCAGGGATGGATGCTCCCTCTGGACACCTGGAGGGATTCCCCGTCCTGCTGGGGTTTTGGGGAGGGAGTGAGGAGGTTTTCTGGTGCAGCTGCCACTGTTGGGGTGAAACAAGGTGATGCCCAGAGCGATGCCGGCCTTGGTGGGGTGTCCTGGTGTCAACACATCCAAACCACATCACGCCCTGAAGTTACTGGGTGCAGGGACGGGGTGGAGCAGTGCAGGAGCCAGGGCAGGGTGCTGACCCATCTCTCCTGCACACCAGTCCCATCCTTTCCTCCCCCAAATGCGTTTGACCCACCTGCACAAGGTGCTGGTCCGTGTACCATCATCCACCTCGCTCTGCCATCCAGCCCCTGCTGAGAGTTGCCCCAGGAGCTGAGGGTGAGGGTGAGCCAGGGAAGGTCTGGGCTGTAGAAGAGCAGGATGGGCAGCCCAGGCCAAGGGTAACCACGGGGTGACTCAAGACAGAGGTGTTTTTACAGGGAGCACGCCGTGAGAAGCTTGTACACCATCTGCTCCTGATCACCTGCATCCAGCAAACCAGTGCACTGCTCTCTTTCCTAAGTGCTAAAAATACTCCCTTTAGAGAAAAACAGAACAAAAAAAGAAAAAGAATGAAGACAGGGAAATGAGAGGAGTATAAGCAAAGACTCCATGGAGACCACAGGCTTCATCATGCTCCTCCTGCTGCATCAGGCCCCTTTCCCCATTTGCTCTGTCTGTCTCACATTTTAGGGCAGAAACATGTTATAGCTGGTTTTCTACAGCTCTGGAAGCAGCGCATTCCTACACACACATGTGCACACACGCCCCAACCTCATGTCCAGGCCATCTGCACTGTTACTGGAGTTGAGTCGAGCCACTGCTCTCGCTCCTCTCCTCGGGGATGAACTGGGGCAGGAGGAGGAGGCAAGTCTGAGGGGAGGGGATGGAAAGCCAGGGGCTGGTTTATAGACAGAGCCCTCCAGGGAAGGATGGTTCAGCTGCCTCTGGCAGCTGCTCTGTCCCAGGAATTCCAGCAGCAGACCCAGCTGGAGCTGGCTCCTGACCACCTCCCTCCCTGCCAGGACCTTGCCTTCCCTGGGGTACTCACCACAAGACATGATCTTCCCAGGTCCTCAGACCTGGAATGGTTTTGCCTCAGCTGTGACCAACAGCCCCTGCAAACCGTTTTTGGGATGTCAGTGGTGGCCATGGGGCCAGGCAGTGGGTGAGGACTCGGGTCCTTGCCTATCTATCACCACGAACCCAAGACAACCCAGGACTGTTTGCCCTCTGAGCCTCCGCTTCCATCCCCATCCAGGACTGATTTACAGCCTGAACTCTCCAAAGCAACGCTGGCCTTTCTCAGGGATGATGTGCAGCACAGAGCCCCGACACACAAACCCACCCCGGGCCACACCACCTCACCACAGCTCAGCAGGCTGAGAAAATCCCATTTGCAGGAAGCACACGGCAGCTCCAAGTGATGGAAATCCTCCTTCCTTGGGCAGAGAGAGAGGGGAAAGGGAAAGAAAGATGAAAAAAAGCTCTTTCTGGGGAAATTAAATTGGACTTCAAATTTACAGGGTCTTCATTTTGTTCTGGTGATAATGAATTAAGCCCTTGCTGGCAGTTATATTGCTGCAGAAATAAGTACCGGTTAAAAGCACTTTTGGAAACTATGACTTTCATTTTAAAGCTGCCACAATTTACATTTAATCCATTCATTAATTCATTTATTTATGCTGCTCAGGTACAAACCTCACATCTCTCCTTTGCCAGGATTCACTAAGGCATTGGTTTTTAACCCCAAACCAGTTCCCATGTGGAGCTGGGGTGAGGGGGGGCACATTTCCCTGAGGGAGTTTTCCTGGGCATCATGCAGGGCCTTCCAGGAGTGCTGGCTTGGAAGTGCTCCAACAAACCTCCCTCACTCCCAGGACCAAGGACACCTGGAGATGTAATAGGAGGGCTCAGTGATGACCATCTCCAACAGCCTGTGGAGAAGCAGCCACATCTGCCAACCTCCTGACAGCACTTTGGATCACGCGATCCAGAAGAAGGGTTTTTGCCTTTGGGCAGCAGAAGGAAAACCCCAGTGATCCCTGTATTAATGTTTTGGCTCCCTCTCACTAAGGATCTCCCTGCTGACACGCAGTAAGCCCACGTGCCCATGGCCACAGACACTCTGAGCTGGAGGAACCAGACAGGAATTCCCAGTGATTGTAAAAGCAGGCAACCAAAAACGTCCTCGCAGCCCTTCCAGGCCAGGGGCTGCTGATGCTACAGGGACAGTAAACCCCCCCAAACCTTACAGGGCAGGAGATTGCTCCTGGTTTGATTTCGGCAGCCCCAATCCCATTTTCACGTGATTCTGGTGGCGTCTGCTCCTCGGTGGATGTCTCAGTGCTGACTCCATTAGAGGCCCTGGAGCCACCGTGCTCCTGCCAGCAACGGGATCCCAAGCGCTCCCGTGATTTACACGGCAGCTTTCATTACTTCCCTTCTCCAAAGGCTTGTTCAATAAATTACCAGTTTATGAATTCTAAAGTGCTCTGTGCAGCCCTGAACAAAAGAGAAGGAGAAAAAAAAAACCCCGTCAGCCCAGACCAGCTCTAACAGCAGAGCTTTTCATGCTAGAAAGAAAGGCATCACTACAGTGATATCCCCTCTCCCCCTGTGGATAACACTGCCTGCACAAGCCAGGGGATAGCAACACCTTCACTCTTACTGCAATGCCCAGAAGGACCAGCTAAACTCAGGGCACGGGAGCCCCTCATCACCCAAAGTGCTGCACAGACACTGCACAGAGATTTCCTCGAAGAGCTGAGCCCCCAAGAGCACGGGAGGTGGAGGGAAAGCCTTAAGAAAAGATTAAGCAAGGAGAAAAGCCCCATTTTTTTAGCGCTGCTCCAACCTAAAGCCCGTGGCTTTCCCCACTCTTGTGGCTGGATTTCCTGAAGCAGCATTTTTGGTGTTCATGGGACACCCTGTCCTTCTCCTGGGAACTGCAGTGTGGAGGGTGTCCCTCAGAACAGACCCCACGCAGGGCCTTGCTGTGCCCCCTCAGAGACATTGCAGGGGGACCTGGCAGGTCTCTTGAATTCTGGGTGGCAGAGTGGGAGAGGAGAAGAAACAGGGACTGATGTTCACCAGAAGGACACGACAAGTGGGGGAGTGGGAAAGCTGCTGGATGGAGGAGATGGATGGTGGCAGGGTGAAGGTCGCTTGGTGGAGATGCTGAGTTGGAACTTTGGCCAGAGCTGTGATCTGCCCTTTTTTAACCCCATCCTACCTCTGCCTCCAGCCTGCGTTTTCCCCCCAGGCTCTAAAGCTGGTCCTGGGGTGTCAAGCCCAGCCCAGATCCAGCAAAATCAGGGGAGCAGAAGGCTCTGTGGGTGAATATCATGGATGGTGTCACTCGTGAGTGCTGCCCTCCTGCACAGCAGCCAGGAGTGGGGAGGGAAGGTGGGAGAGCTGCCAAGCAGACACAAACCCCTGCAGTGCTGCCTCTGGAGCCTTTCCACTCTGCTGGGCAGCAAACGGGGGAAGAAGAAGTAATAAAAAGAAAGAAAGAAAAAAAGAAATCAATAACCACCACCCACCCTGTCTCCATCTGCCATTGATTTATGGCCCTGCTGAAAAGCCTTGTTGTCCACAATTATTGGGCAGTCAGCTCCCATTTGCCACGATTTCCTTGCCCCTCCTTTCCACCCACCTGCCCGTCAGGTCCCATCCTGCCACATGGAGCTCTGGTGGCTTCTGGGGTGCTCAGTGGCTGGGCCCAGTCCCATGGTGGGATGGTGAGTGCTTGTCAGGTTCAGGTCTTGGTCCTCCAAGAGCCTGGAATGGTAGCTGGAGTGCAGAAGTGGGAGCTGGGATGTGGGTGTTTTGGACACAGAGCAGCAAGTGGGGAAGGAGCAGTCAGGTGGACTGCAAGTAAAGCCAACCGGAAAATTAAATTTTGCCCTGAGCTGCTGAAAATTCAGCTTTATCTCAAAGGGACCCAAAGGCTGAGCACAAGAAGATTTCCTTTCTAGCCTCCTTGACAACCTTGCCAGCTCGATTTTGCTCTTTTGGCCACTTCTGTCATATGTCACACTGACCCAGGAGGTCAAATTGATCCAGTCAACCAAGCCTTGTGCGAGCAGGAGCCTGCTGGATGAGTTCCCTGAGATATGCGTTTCATTATGCACTGTTTCCTCGGGGGAGAGGAAAAAAAAAAGTCAATGTCAGAAGATAATCAAGTGTCCTAAGAGTCAGCAGTCTGGTGCCTCCATCTGCAGAGTCCAGCCCGGCCACCTCCACCACCCTGCACGGAAGCAGGGGCACCTCTGTGGGATTAAAGAGCCCTGGCTAATTCCAGTCCCCTGCCTGGGCTGTGCCCCCTGGCCTCCTGCCCACCTCCAGCTGAGATAAACAGCCCTGAAGATGGAGGAATTAACATTGCCTCCCCAAGGTCAGGCTCAGCTCTGGCAAGGGGGCCCTGCACAAGCAGACGGGGCTTGAGGCTTGGAGCAGCCTGTTTAGTGGAAGGTGCCCCTGCCCGTGGCAGAGGAGTTTGAATGAGATGACCTTTAAGGTCCCTTCCAACCCAAACTGTTCTGTGTGGGGTAGCTCAGCTCAGGACAAGTCCCCAGGGCTGACCCTTTTGCTGCTGGTTGCTCACATGCAATGGTTGCAGCGCAAGGCAAGCAGTGATGGTCCTCTCCAAAGACCCACTGGAGACCAGAGCTCTGGAGGAGACACTCACGGGGCAACCCAAAGCGGTGAGAGGAAGGAAAAAGTGGTTTGAACAACTAGATCGGGGTAATCCTCCTTACAGCAACCACTGGGAATGGAGGAAACCAAGCTGTGACCTCTCTGTGCACCAAACCTCCCCTCAGCGAGGCGAAGCAACAATTCTGGCTGGGGCAATTCAATCATTTACCCTGTGGAAGCCACTTCAGTGGCTCTGGTCTACAGGAGAGTCTAGAAAGCGAACGCTGCTTGCAGCCACAGAGCAGACAAAGCTGGACGTGAGAGCTGGCAGGCTGAGGTTCACCTGAACCCACGAGGCAACGATTATTTAGATTTGGTTTTGGTGAAAAAGGGGGATATTGTGGAAGGGCTGATTGCAGAAGTGAGTCCTGAATGGAATACTTTGACCTAAATCAATGTGTGATTAAGTGAATGAATAAATGAGAATAAGCCTGCAACAGCGGTTCTTGATTTCAAGCAGAGTGGACATCAAGAAACAAAAGGCATTTTTAGTGAAGTCAGCTGGAGAGAGGTCATGGACACAAATGTGCAGGAGAGCTGGAACTGCATCAAGTGAAAAGGTGTTAGAGCTGCCAGAACTCCCAAGCAGGGGGAAGAGAAACTAAAAATAAAAGCTCACAAAGAAGAGCTTGTGAGGTAATGGGCTGAGCAGTCACTTGAAAAAAAGGTGTTAGGAAGAAGCAGGAACCGAGCACTGACTGGATGAGAGGAGTCCTGGAACGGAGGTCACGGAGGCCACCAAGTTTTGAACAAAGTGAAAACTACATCAAGTCAGAGTTAAACCCTGCAAAAAAGGCGTTGAAACAAACAGCTGGTTACAGAGCCCCAGAACCTCTCTCAGAGAAAAAAGGAGGGGTGTTCTGTGAGGAGAACAGGGAAAAGACTAAAGGACATCTGGGGGCACATCCCAGCACTGCTTGAACTCAGATTTCAAGCGGGGTGAGGTTGCTCCCGGAGGTAAGAGATGTTTGAGGATGTGGAGCGGGGAAGGGGGAGATGGGAGCGAGCAATTCCCTGGAGTGGCGAAGAACAGGCACGAGGGAGAGCAGTGCTGCTGGCAATTATTTTTATTACATCAAGATAAAGTATTATTGGTTTGGCGTAAGGCACATGTGGGGGCTGTATTTAAATACCAGACACAAACCCATTAATCTGATCTCGTAGAGGATGAGGCTTCGCAGCAGATTCCAACACAAGGCTAATTGAAAGTAAGTAAACAACATTACAAGGGTTTAGCAAGGGGAGACCATGCCAGAGTAAGTGGATTATCACAGCCCCTTTGTCTGAGGGATCAACCCTTCCCATCCACCTGGGCAGAACCTGGAGGTGCAGACTACAAACACCCACAGGGGTGGGACAGAGGAAATAAGAGAAACTTCCCCAAGCTGACAGCAGGCACTGCACTGCAAAGGTGGCCTCAGAACCCCTGCAGATGGGAGCCACTGTAGAGCCACGGCAGCACCAGAGGACCACCAGCTCCACGTGGGAATCCCCCCTTTATTTGATCATTAAAATAACATTCACCTCATCTGCCCAATGCACACAGTGAGACCAAACCTGCCCAGCGCTGTGAGCAGAGCCCTTGTTCCCCCCGGGGAGACGTTCAGATGAGGTTGGTGGCAAAACAGGAAGATGGGATATTGCCCTGGAAGATTGGAATTGTAGCACAGCAGAGCGAAGAGTGAGGCCCCGGACTGGGCTTGGAATGACTCTGCTCTGCGCTTTTGCCGGTCCCTCGGAAAGAGGGTCGGGTTGAGGGAAGGAGGATTGCGGGACAGCTCTGCCACGGGGCTGTGAATGAGACTAAAATCGTCTGGGAGCACAGAGAGGAGAGGCACATCCCACTTGTAGGGCACAGAGTAATGCTGCCGTGGGGAGGGATGTGACCTGAGATCCAGCCGCTGATGTTCGGGAGAGCGGGAGACCACGAGCAGGGAGTCTGTTAGCAAAACAGGAGCCAAGAGGGAATATTACTGTCAGCTATAAATACATCAGGGTCTAAATACACAGAAGGGAGAAAAGCTGTTGAAGCCAGAAGACAATGCTGGCACGAGGACAAATGGGCTGAAACTGGCTGTGAATAACGGCAGAAGGAAACGTCCAATTATTCCCGCGATCCTGCTTTGGCATTGCAATCTGGGAGACTTTGCCTGAGGAGCCAGCCCATGAAGGGGGCTGGGAGATACTGTGTTCATGGCAGCAAAGGCCCAAAATAGATGTCCCAGGCTCCTTTCCAGCCTCCCTGCCCAACAGCTTTTACCTAAGGAAGTGCCAGGTCTCTGGGGTTTCTCTGTAATGTGCCCTGGGGCTCATCTGGGTGGAAGAAGACCCATTACCATTTAATGCTGGATTCTTTTAATACTTTTGGTGTCCACAGGTGTTTTGCATGCACAACCTAACCGGATCTGGTTCTTGCAGTGATGCTCCTCCCCAGGAAGGGCAGAAGAGAGGGAGGGGATGGTGGGAGAGCAGTCCCACCCCCTGGGATGTGATGGAGTAAGTGGCTTCCTCTGGTGCTACAGTGGCATCTTTCCAGGGGTGCCCCATCCGTCCAGGAGCAGCCCTGATCCCTCCCCAGGCCTGGGAGCAGCTCCTCCCGCAGGCAGTGGCACGGTGGCTGCAGCAATGTGGTCAGGTAATGACTTCCACACCCCCCTAAGGTGACCCTGATGATGCCTCAGGTTCTGTTTGCATCCCAGGCAGCTCCAGGCAGGATATGCTACAGCCTTCCCCCTCCTCTGCCTCCTCCTTCCCTGGCCTCAGAAGTGCAGCCCTCCTCCCCCCAGTCCTCATGTACAGCAAAGTTTTCCACGAGGGGAGCCGAGGAAGAGCCAAGCAGCGAGCAAACCGTTAAATCTGATAATGAAGGCAATTGCAAGATGCATATCCTTCAGCACACAGCCTAATCTCCACCAGCTGAAATCCAAGCAGGAAGATCACTGAGGTAAAAGAAGTCAGCGTTCGCGAAAGCCGCCTGAAGATCCAGACTATCCGAGATTGCCAAGAGAACAGATAAAAGCAGCCATTACAACCTGCCAGTGCGTGTGATGGAAACAGAGATACAGCCAGGAGAGTGGGACACAGGCATGGAAAAAACCCACCTGCAGCCTCCAGCAGGGGTCTGTGCAATAGGTGTGGGCATCTGGCAGAGTCAGAGGAAAATGGGAGTATCTCCCAGAGCGGGACACAGCAAGTGACTTTGCAGGAACACGAGCAGAGGTACAAGGTGTACAGAGCATGCAGCTGCAGAGCTGAGCAACGTCAACTCCGAGATCCTTTTGGCTCTGGTACATGGCAAAAGAACATGAATAAATAAAAAAAGGAGTGTGATAAAGCTTGCACAGCTCTTCCCGGGCTCAGCAGAAATGCGGGGAAACGCGGAGCTGACAAAGCTACCTCAAGCCAAGCTGCGCCTCAAACAGGACACGGAGAGAAAAAGAGGAGCTGGCTTCACGTGCAGAGGGAGTTGGGAGCAGGATTAAATGCTGGTGGGAGGTCTGATGCAGTAATCAGCACCAGTGCTGCCAAAACACTGTGTTGGCAAGTTTTAGGATCACTCAAGGGGAGTGAAACCCTGGTGGAACAGGTTGCCCAGAGGAACTGTGGCTGCCCCATCCCTGAGAGTGTTCGAGGCTAAGTTGGATAAGGCTTAGAGCCACCTGGTCTAGGGGAAGGTGTCCCTGCCCATGGCAGGAGGTTTAAATTCCCTTTGAACCCAAACCACTCTGTGATTCACACTGGGACTCAGCAGGTGCAGAGGCCCCAGAGGGCATCCCAAGGTATTCTGCACTGTCAAGGCTGAGCTTCCACTGTGGCCACAGAGCCCACAAAGCACTGAAACTGGAGTGTTTCTTTCAGTTGCCAAAAGGCTGACTTGGGGCTGCCAGGGAAAAGCCACTATTGCAAGCTATGGAATGCTAATACTTCCAAACCTGCTGTGAAAAGGAGGAATTACTGGCCAGACAACTGGCAAGCTTGTCCCAGCTCTGGCCTTTCCCCAAGCTCTTTCTCCCACGGGAGCAAAAGTCTCATCCAGACGCCCTCACCCGACCCCTTTGCAGTCTGGAGCTTCTCTTGGCTGACCTCACCCTGGATGTGCACACAGATGTGAAATCAGAGCCCAGCCCACAGGGAAACATCCCTGACATCTCCATCTCTTTCCCTGCCAAGTCTGCTGAAGCTGATCTTAAAAGCCGCAAGTGGATCACAGGGCTGGTGCAGGAACTCTTGGAGCGGGGGGCCCTGAGCAACTGGAGCAGGGGGGAAGGCAGATGGATGTTCCAAGTCTGCAGCGAGTTATCCAGAGCCTTGTTCAGAGCAAGCAGTCAGGATGTATTGCACAAGCCAAGTGACAGCCTCCTCCAGCCCTGAGAGGCAGAGGGACGAAGGGGAGACAGGGATCTGCGATCGGGGAGACAGATCCCAGAGTCTGGATGGGTACTGAAGGGAGGAGGGAATCGAGAGCAAGGCCAAGGACAGCACAGCCAAGCTACAAGTCACTGGCAAAACCAAGCACCTGCATGGAAAACTGCAGAGCTCCTGTGAGGAGCCGGGAGACTTCCCTTCCACAGCTACAAGCACGTGAGGTGAACCAGCAGAACGAGCAAGGAAGGGATCGCAGCAACAGTTGCCAACTCAGATCAGTTTTGCCCCAAAACCCACCCTGCTAAGCCCTGGTGGGTTGAGGAATGCCAGCTGAGGGAGTGGGGGGCAGCATTCCTGGTTCCAGCAGAGATGCCCATCAGGTTTGGGGAGGAGGATCCCAGCAGGGTTTGGTCCGCAGCCCATGGCACAGGGCAAGCCTCACCTCAAAGAATAAATTGTAAAAGGCACAAAGATGCACAATCACAATGTAACAGTATTTTAAAGAGGCGAGAAGGCATCAACACAGCTGTGAGAGTGTGTCACTGTAAGCAGAGCAGCTCTGGATGCCGGGCTGGGAGGGGTTCACCAGATCCCCCAGTGATCTGTCAACCCCATCCCAGCTGACTTAGACCAGAGTTTTAGGGACTGTCTCCTGGGGAGCACTGAGGTACCTTGATCCAATTCCAAGTCCATGGATGAGCAGCAGCATGGGAATATTCAGAAAGGTCTTCAGGGGACCTGATGTCAAGGGTCACCAGTGGGTGGGTTTTGAATTTTTTGGGGGTGAGAATCTCCTCATATTTTATTTAGTTTCCTCAGAAAAAGTTGGTTCTTTTTTTGTGGAGGTAAGCAGCTAATTGCATTCAGGTTCTTCAGCTAATGAAGAAATAAGCTGAATAATTAATTATTTGAAGATAAATTATTCATGGCCGGTTGCGATTCCAGTGTGGGAGCAGGGGGGCTCGGAGTGTTATTTAGTTATTTTACCATCTTAAAAAAGAATAATGCATGGAACCAACCCCAGCCAGCCCCTCGGAATCACGGCTGGGATGAGGGGTGGGTAGAGATGGGTGACTCGGGGGGCAGCAGCCGCTCTCCATCCCAGGGAAGGGGAGCAGCTGGTTTCAGTGATCAGCCACCTCCAAAGTGAGCTGGGGGATGCTGATGGAGCCCAGCATGTCAGGGCTGACCCCTGGGCCAGCCTTCCTCCTGAAGCCACTCTCCAAAAATCCCACATTTACACAACTCGACTTGGTCCTTCTCGCTCTCCACTCTTGCTTTTCACACCTCGCTCCAGGCCTGACCTGGCAGGTTGTTGGAACAACCCACTTGACCTGCCGTGAGCTGGATAACAAGGTATCAGTCACAATAACAGTGATGGTTATTACGGATAATGCTGATGGCAGGTAAGGGACGGGCTCACCCTGGACTGCCCCCCCAGTCTGGACTCGGGGCATCGACCATTTGGAAAAGGGGTCACCCCTGGATCCTCTGCTTGCTGGGTGCTGAGCAGAGCCCCAGAGGCAGCAGTTTGTGCTGACAGAGCCCTCTGATTACTCTCTGTTTTAAAGGCTGATCCTTTGCCCTGTGCATGTACGTATAAATAAATTGGCTTTTCCTGGTTCCCAGCAACTTGTAACACCGGCTTTGTGTGGCCCTGTCTGATGGAATGGTGGGATCATTTAATTCCACTGCTGTTGCTGGGGCCTTTCCTGCTCAATATTTGACCCCTTCTCACCATCCCTTCTGCACAGCACACCAGCGATTCCACCTTTTCCTCCGCAAGTAATTAAGTAAAACTGAACCAGGAGAAGAATCCCCGGGAGATCCCAACGGAAACAAACATTCATTGATCCCTCAGTTATTACCTGCATTTTCAACACTGTCAGTGATCCCTCCATCAAATAAGGACCCTTTTAATTCCCCACAACACACCTGAAGGAAACAGGAGGTCACCAAGCCAAAGGTCTTGAGGAAATCTAAATCCACCCTGTAGCCATGAAGATGCCCCCAGATCAGACACCTCCCCTTCACTGACTCGCAAAGTATTCCCAATGCTCCTTCATCAGTAACATTTTTAATGGATTTTCCCATGACTTCGCCTCAGGGTGACCCAATTTCTTCCCCAGGAGTTGCAGTAATAACTGGGTTCACTCTGGCCCCCTGGGAATCTCCCAGCTTTTGAAGATCCGGGTGGGAAAAGTGGCAATTTGGGGAACTGCCTTGCTATTTTAGGGTTCCGTGCTCGGGCTGACAGACATCAGATGCTCTTCAGCCTCCTGCACTGAGAACAGTGGGTTTATATGCCAGCCACAGCACTGTCTGTGGCAAATAAAGCCTTCTGCCTTCTTCCTTCTGTATTTGGAATATCTATGGAGCATTCCTACCTTTTCCACTCTACTATTTTACAATTTTAACGTCTGTCTCTAACAACAGAGCCATTTCTGACACAGAAATAAATTCCCTGCTCTGTCTAAGTGCTTTCTTATTGTCTTTGACCCTTCTGGTCATTCACAGTCCATTAGTTTCTTTGAATTCTTTCAACTGCTGCTACCTGTATTTTTAGGTAACACATTCCTTTTTTTAGCATTCGCCAGAACATTTATTTCTCTGTTTTCTCCCTCCTCCCTACACCTGTGCACTACTGAGGCAGAAAAACAAGAAAAAAAGCCCAGTTTCACAACACTTGGAGTATAACACACTGTTTACTGCTGAGTCCTACCATGCTGGCAGACCCACACAGCAGGAGAGGGCTGTAATCAAATTACACTTGCCTCTACTTCAGGAAATCATGGGTTTTCTTTTTATTATTTCATTTTCAGTGTTCCTCTGTCAGTGGGGACGAGGTTTGTTGCAGGTTGGGCTGCAGTGTGTGCCAGCACTGCACTATGAAGTCATCCATTATTTTGGTTCAGTTGGGGGCTGTTTTGTTCTTCAAGACACAAAGTGTTCCTGAAGTCGCCCCTCTTTCTACCCCCAACTCTTGAATCATCTCCCCAAAGCTCACAAACAGATGGTTCAGCAATCTATCCCGTTTACCATTAACACCTCAGAGCATTTCAGCAGACTTTTACCCATCCTCCAACATTTTAGACCCTTGTGTTCTTGCAGGTCATCATCTGTGCCTCTGCACACTGACCAAGGTCTTGCCCCTGCTCCATCCCTACCAGTTCGCTGCCACAGGAGGCATTTTAGGTCTTCCTTTAACACAGGAGACATTCAGCCAATTCTGCCCCATCAGCACTTCCCCTCATGGCCAGACATGGAGAGCCACAGCCCCTGTGTTACCTTGGTCCTCGTTTAAGCAAAGTGAAATCCTCCTTACGTGCCCCCTTTCTGCTGGAGCCCGGACTTTGAGCAGGGCTCTCGCCTGCATGTCAAGAGCTCTGCTCAGCAGAAACTCCCCCCTTAATTAACTCCGAGGTTAATGCCTCTGCAGGAGGGAGGCTGGGACACCAGTGCTGTCCCCTGGTCAGAGACGTGGCAGGCTGGATGCAGGACCTACAGCAGGGGAGATGGGCAAGGTGTAGGGCCCTCACCTGCTTCCTCTCCAGAGGTCTGTGCCCACTACATTTGTTCAAGCCCCAAATACTTCCCACACTCTGAGAGTCACAGGCCAATTCCTCCATCACCACAGCTGCTGCCCTGCACTCAGGGGACCCCACAGCCCTTTTGGACCCCCTTTCCCTGCCACGGGGCCAGGGAGTTTGCAGGAGTCACTGTGTCAGCTGGGGTAGGAGGTGTTGAAGCACATCTGGGGTGGGTCAGGTGGATTTGCAGCAGGCCCTGGGCAGCTGTCACTAATGAGGTGACATCTTCATGTCACCCCTACTGTACTGACGCCTCTCCCCTGGTAAAAGTCCTTATCTGGGTCACCCTATGCTCTCCCTAATCTGTTTTCTCCGAGGACATTCAGTGATATCCCTTAATCACGCCGCAGATAAGAGCAGTTGCTCAATTAGAAATTGCCCAAGGACTCCCAGGGTCTGGAGAGGAAGAAGAGCTGAGGTTTTGCACGGCTGCATCATGCAGGCATCTATCAGCAGGTCACCAAGAGGCCACCCATGCTCCTGACCCAGCCTGGCATGAACCCAGGGCACACAGGGCACACTGGAGCTGCTCTGTGAAGGAACAGGACTGAGTTTACTTAGAAAGAGTAAAGGGAAAAGCTCTAGTGGTTGATGCTCCCATCTCTCCTTACAGAGGCTGTGAGAGCTGGAAAGCAGCCACGCACCCAGAAGACATCCCAGGCAGGGATCTGAGACAGGGAAGCAGGGAAGGGAAAGGCAGGGCTGGCAGGAGGCAGAAATGGAGAGAGGGATGGTGGTGAGGGATGAGGGGTGGCCGCAGCGGGGCTGGCGGGGAAGGCGAGCGCAGCGGCAGCGCCCTGTGATGGATGTGGGCTCACTCCAGCAGCCAGGGCAGGGCCAGAGATGGATTAACATCACCCAGCTCCCCAGGCAGGGGCTGTCAGCACCAGCCACTGAACCCTTACTGCACTGAAAGCACTTCCCAGAAGGAGGAGAAGGCAGAGAGTGTCACTGGAGGCCGGAGTGTGCAGTGCCTGTGTCTGCCCCTGCCAGCCTAGAGGGGACAAATGGACCCTGGTCCAGCTCCCTCAGCAGGAGGAATGGGATGCTCCAGGTCTGATCCCTCCATATCAGGATTGATAGCATGAGCAAGGTAGCTCACTTTGCTCCACGCAGTCATATTTAATACCCCAGACACCTTTTCTAGCAGGAAACAGTTAAACTTTGTAGCCCCTCAGATGCAACAGGAGCAGCTCAGCAACCAATAAATTACCTGAGCACCCCATCTTTTCCCCTGCAGCTGTTCCCACAATCTCATAAAGTACTTTCAGATGAAGAAGGCCCAGAAGCTTTCCAAAGATCTCAAGGAAGCTGGGATGAAGCAGAGCACGCTCTGGGCTTCCCCAGTTCCCAGCTGAGGGCTTTGAGATCTGGACAGAGCCTTCAGGGGCTTCTGGATGTGAAAGCCACCAGTGACCCCACTAGGCCACTTGGGGACTGAAGTACCTGCACATGCCACCTCCCCTCCCTCCCCGTCCAGTGTTGTGTTTAACTGAGAGAAGAAAGTCAGAAGTTTCGGTGTTTGGGGTTCTTCTTTTGTCCTTTAAGTGACTGAAGTGCCGACTGAGAAAGAGGCACTTGAAAGCAACTTGAGTCTGGTTAGAGCTGGTTATCCATCTCAATTTGCATAATGATTATGCAAATGACAGTTTGCATAATGCTGCTATGATCTACAATCACTTTAGGGCTTTATTGCAGGGAAAGACCACAGAGAAGGCATTGCACAGCCCTCCAAGCCCCCGGCCGCGCTCGGACCCCGCCAGGCACGTGTGCCACAGACGCTGCTGGTTCCCCTCTCACCCACCCTTTTGGGTCCTCCACGAGGGCTGAGCCTGACTTTGCCACTGCCCTTGGGTGATTCCAGGCTTCAGGAGGAGATGCAGGGCTGCAGCTCTCCCCGGCATTAATTCCTCGACCGAAACCAGAGGCGGTTTTGGGGCTGGCTTGTTGCTCACAGCCTGTGCTGACGCTGAGCTCTTCCACTCTCCTCTGAAAGTAATGCCTCGTGAGGCAGAACCAGCCAGACCTGGGCAGAGGAGACCTCAGGCTCAAGAGCAGGCCTCCCCCACAGCCCATCCAGCTGCAGCACACTTGAATCAAGTATTTAGGGTGAACCTGATCCCCATGGGGTGCCCAGAACTGCCCCCTTTCACCCCTGCCCCACAGCAGCACCCACATTCAGGCAGCTCCAGACACTCTCCTTACCCAGTAGGACAGGACTGGCTCCTGGAGCACCTCCTAAATCCTCCATGCACCATCCACATGCCATGAGCACCGTGGGCTCCAGCACATCACAGTCACAGGGAACAACATCCCACAGCTTTTACAGTGGGGTGGCTCAGGCAGCAACAAGCATGGAAATCACCCATGGGGTAGAGGCTCGTCTGGATGCAGCTTTTCCCTCTGGCAGGACCATTGCAGCTGCAGATATCCCACAGCAGCCACCTCCAGGGAACCCAGTTAACAAAATTGTCCCCTGGCTACCCTAAATCAGCCAAGGAAAGTTTAAAAAAAAAACCCCAATCTTGCTCCAAAAACTGCAAAAACGTTGCAAATCTTTCCCACCCAGAAGGCCAGGAATGGATCCACACCACCCAGGACCTCCCTGGGCCACTGCCCAGGCTCTTACACATGCCAAGAGCTATTTATGCTATACCAAGAGCTATTCTCCCACCATTGGTGTCCCCAAAAAACCTATTTCAAGGATGAGGTGAGGTCTGGATTTACCCAGATTTATCTGGATTTACCCAGACCTACCCTGCACTGTTTTACAAGAGGTCCCAGTGCTAAGTTTGCTGTTGGGTCAGTCTGTGGTGGCTCTGGGACACTGGTGATGATGGTCACCCTTGCAGCCACTTGATAGCACCGGGAGTGCTATCAGCACCAGGAGTGGTTTTATCTCCTCATTTCCCAAGGTTACAGAAGCTATAGCAAATGCAGAGGGATAACAGGCAGCATGCTGGAAAGAAACCAAAAAAAAAAAAGCAAAAGAGAAAAAAAAAAGAAAAAAAAAAAGCTCAGCTCTTTGGCCATCAATCCGAACCCACCGGGATCCAAACTAAAGCACAGTGGGAACTGGCTCTGCCTGAGCCAGCCCTTCCCGGAAAGGCTGAGCTCCGGGAACGCTCAGCAACAGCTTCTGGAGAGGAGTTGTGCAGCAGAGGGAGAGGGGAGGCTGATGGGCTCCCGGGGTCCCTCCCTGCCTCAGGCTTTCCTGAGGGAGACATAAATAGATATAAACAGCACGGATCAAAAAGAGGAGCAGCGAGGCAGAGCTCCCCCATCTCGGGATTATATTTGGGTTGAAATCCCCACTCTAAGTGAAAAGTTAGTAGTTCAAACTAAGTGGAGCAGCTTCAAAGGAGACCATGGGGACCCATCTGTGGCCACCAGCTGAGACCTTCCCCAGATATCCTTGAGGTGGGAGTCTGTGCTGGCCTCCCCTCCAAAGGTTTTTACAGCAGCCAGGTCTGTGCCTGCATCTCCCCCTCCCTGGCAGGCATCTGAGCAGACAGAGTGATGGATAGAGCTGTGCGTGGAATACCACTAGCACCATGAGGATTAGTGCCCAGCAGAAAGCCATCACTCCCTTCAGCCCGCACTTAGGAGGCAGCTGAAGGTTTGATTTTCATCAGGGATGTGATTCAGACCCAAAACAACTAAACCCAGCTCTGTTCTGTCTGCAGCTCCTTCCCTGGGCCGGCTCCTAGTCAGCAGTTTGCGTGCTGGAGTGGTACCCAGGGGTGTCAAACGCTGAGTGACATACCCATGAGCTGGAAAACATGATCAAGAGGTGCTGCCATGTTCAGCAAAGGGAAGCAGAGCCGAACGGCACCTCCTCTGCTCTGTTCCCTTCCACGTTGTGGCTGTTCACCTGTGTGTAAATGGCTTTTTTAGTCTTTTCTAATATTTTGGCTTTCCCAGGGATGACAGAACCAGCTGACAGTGCATTCCCATGCTGCCTGAGCTCGGCATTGGCTCATTGCTTTTTGGGGTTTAGTGATGGTTTAGGATGTGGGCAGGTCCCCTAAACTCCCCTTGCGAGCAGTTCCCATAACCCCAGTCACAGACCTGTTAGACCTCATTGATTGGGGTGGGGTGGGGCCTGAGGGGGATTCCCACACATCTGCCAGCCCTGAGCCAGCCAGAGAGGCAACATTCCCAGCAGAATGGGAACTGATGGTGATTCCTCTCCATGGCATGAGAGAGGGGACCCAAAGCCAAGTGGGAGACTGCAAACCAGGGGCTGGAACCTGGGCGTGCACTTGACCTTCCCTTCTGTTTCTTCTCTCTCATCTTTTCCTGTGGGATCTCCAGCTCTGTCCTGAAGGTGAACCATCAATCCCACCCTTCTGCATCCCTGCACTCCATGTGGGCATGAACCTCACTTCAGCCTTTGTCAGTCCTAGGCAGGAATGACACCAGGAGGGTCTGGAAAGCAGCTTGAGGGAATCACATTCTGGGGGTGGAGGAAACTGTCAAGGGCACGTTCCCCCATCCAGGACAATCCCTGTTTCCCCACCAAGTCCCTGCTGCCCTCCCAGTTTCTCTGTGCTCCCCCCAGCTCTGGGAGTCATCTGGGACAAGACCCAGCGCTGAGTCCCCTTTCCACCCCAATCCCTCCCAGCCCATCAGGCTCCTGTCTGCACACTGAGCTCGGCTTCTCTCTCCTACCAGAGGCATCTTCTGCCCACCCACCTCAGCAAAATCCTCTCCTCACTTCAAAGCTGTCCAAACAGGGCTGCTGAGCTCCCAACTTTCCTGACATCAAAAGCTTTACTTATTTATGTTTTGCACAGCACCAAGAAGCCATTGGGATGTGAAAGTCTGTTTTTCCCAAGAAGGCAGACCATGGGAGCCTGAGTATAAATTCCTCAGTAGAAATAGAAACCCAAGTAAACAGAGGAGGAGGAAGCTGGGGTTGGAGACAGGAACCTTCTCTCCCTCCCTGTTTTGTCTCCCTCCCTTCATAGTGTCCTCCAGCACTGATCTGCTCCATGTTTCCCACTGGCCTGGTGGAGTTCGCAGAGCGTCCGAGGGGGAAACTGGTGACAGCTCTCAGAGCTGTGGAAAATTGAGGTTATCAGGAGATGTTTTATTCACACTCCTGATCCTGAGGCTGCTCTGGGGGCAGGCAGACTCTGCTGGGGGCTCTGGCGGGGAACAGGCCGGGAGCAGGGTGTGTTTGCTTCTCCGTGGCCGGGAAGTGCATCTTGCCTGGCTGATCGTAGCAGGACACCCTGTGGAGAGAGGTCACGCTGGGGAGCACGACAAGTGGCTGGAGAGTTGTCACTGGAGCTCCATGCAGCAAAAAACTGAATTGCAAACGAGCTTGATGCCTCCTGAGACTCCCCAGGGGAGGCACGGGCAACATCAAGTGGATCAGTTGCATCCATCTCTTGAAAACGATCTCGTGGATCAATCCTGGTGCCTGATGCTGAAGGCAGTGGGTTTATCTCTTACATTAACGTATCAGACTCTGTGCAGGCTGTTTCCTCCTTAATTCCTAAACCTTCTTTACAGCTCCTAATTTTGAGCTTAAATGTGTTACTGCCTAATTTCTACTGAGTTTTCCCCTGCACAGACACTCCCTTAACCTGAAGAGCTCTTCTCCTGCCCTGGCATATTCTTTACCTCCTTTTTGGCAGGCTAGGGAAGCCATTGTCTGATCACATAGGTGTTAGAGCAGCAGCAGAGACCTTTCCTGCCCATTCCCTGGTTGGATTTGCCTGCAGAAGAAGACCAATGAGTATTGCAGACAAATCCCACCAGGGATTCAGTCAGAGCCGTTTGTCCCCCCTTCTCCACCCTGCTGTGCTGCCCTGTCACTCCTGCATTTCCACTGTTTGAGCGGAGGTCAGGAACCAAATCACTCGGTTGTCCTCGGGATGGATGTCCTGTAAGCCAGACACCACGGTGTGCAGCACTCTCAGCTGTCAGCTCCTCTTTAGCAGGTTCCTCATGCACTTCCCACTCTCCCATTAATCCCTGTCCTCATTAACAGTTTCCCACGAGGCGCTGTACCAGACACCTTGCTGGAACGTGGGGAGAAGAGAACTACAGCATGTCCTCTGCCCGGCACCAAACCAGGCGAGCCTGGCGCCTCCTGCCCTGCATTTCATGTCCTTTTCTATTTACCTCTGTGCTTTTAAAGACCCTTTCCCTTCCAAATATTGTCTAAAGCCTTGTATGCTCCAGCGGCTAGACTAATGCTGAGGTTGCTCAGATCATTTGTTTCCATTTCTGAAATAGGGAGTGGGATCTGGGAAGAGCTGGGGTCAGGAAACATAAAATCTAGACCCGTGTATTCTCTGGTTTGTGGGAAATGCAGGGAATCCCCAGACAGGCAGGGAAGGGTGAGGAAAGGGCTGTATTGGGTCACACCAATCCACTGTCCTTCACATCGCAGCTGTGACAGCGGCCAAGTGCAGATGCCTGGAGACTGATCACAAGCACAGGGAGTCACCCAGTGCTGCTTCTCTTGTGCTCAGGGGGAAGAAAATCCTGACTCAGAAGTCATCTCTTCATTCCGGGCTTACCCAACCATGGTAACCTTGTCTTCAGTTAATTTGTCTAATCACTTTTGGAACCCACTCACATTCCTAGCGCAGGGAGGGGACTCTGGTGGGAGTCACAACACGCCTGGGCATGGAAAGTGGATGGGCTAAGGAAGGGGTGGCTTTACCCAGACACTGCCTCATCCACAGTGTGACTTGAACTGGCAGGATCCCTCTGAGCTAATCTCTAGTCAAGAAGAACAAACTCACTGACAACAAGGCTGGGCTGGGATACAGAAGTGCTCCAGGCAGCTTTTGTGGAAAATGGAGAAGGGCTCTGGTGTGAACACTGAAAAGGAGCTTTTACACAGTGCTGGTGATGCTTATGAGAGAAACCTGCCCCTGACACTGTGGGCAGAGCTCAGCAGGGCTGATGGGGCACAGGGGTAGGGGCTGTGCTGAATTTGTTGGTTGGAGACACCCTCTGTCTTCAGAAATGCTCCACAGTCCAAGTTATTAACAGCTCCTATCAGGGTGTCTTGTCACCCTGCCATCCCTGTCAGCCACCCAGCCACGACAGCAAGGCCAAGTACCACTGGGTGGTGGGGAAAGCAGCCTTGGATCGATGGAGGTGCAGGCAGCAGGGTAAGAAACTGGTCATGGGAAGGAATCATCCATGAGGGGACTCACAGAGATTCTCTGGGAGTGGAGACCCACAGAGCCACAGTGTGAACCCCCCTGTGGGCTGGTGGCACCCAAAAGGGACCATGACACGAGCTAATGGGTGACCCTTCCAAGAGAAGGAAGATTACCAGGCTGGGTGTACTCTGAGGTTTGGTGGAGGAGATTCCTGCTCGCTGCTCGCTCCTCCAGGGATGGCAGAGCCCAGTCCAGGCCCTGAGCAAATTCCATCCTTCATCCCATCCTGTTTTGGAGCATTTCTACCCTGAAAATAACACTGATGGCACCCAAACTCCATCGTGCCCCACAGTGGGCAGGGTCAGCACAGCTCTCACACGGCAGGATTTGTGCGGATGGAAGAGCCATGGCCGAACTCCCTGGCCAGCCCAGGAAGCCATGGAGATTTTGGGAGAGGACATTAGTACCCTCCTGGCTCACAGATCCCTCTCCTTGTCTCCCAGGACCCTCAGCAGCCCCAGAAAATACACTGGGGCATTGGCTTCTCCTCGTTACTTTTCCCTCTGTCTGCAAAGGGTGGTTGGAAACAAGAAAAATCACAATTCTCTTAATCAAAATGTTCCCCCAAATGAACATTTTCTATCTGGTTCCAGTGTTTGGAATATATTCCTTTATTTTTTCTTGCTCTCCATAGGAGAGCTTCCCTATTTGACTTTATTTTATATTAAATGGGAATCCCTTTTAATTAAAGGGAGAGGGAAAAGCCCTTCAGTCCCATTCAGCTCAATGCAAATCGGTCCTTTTCTATTTTGAGGAGCCTCAAGACACAGTTTAGGGTTGGATTCATTTCATGAAGTGATCAGAAAATTTGGAGCAGCAGGACCAGCTCCACGCTGCAACTCCTCATCTCCCCTTGGCTCCTATTCTCCAAACTTTCATGTCTCCAATTCACATCTAAAAATAAAAAAGTTCCCATCCATTGAAAGCACCAGCTTTTGCCCAAAACCGAACAAAAGCAAGAAAACGTTGTTGAAAACCTTCCAGCCCAGCACACAAAGCATCTCCTCCTCTCCCCCAGTCTCTGTTGCTCGTGCTGGATTTCTAGAAGCAAAGCAAGCTGATTGTGGGGTGGGCAGTAACAATACTGTGCAACTGGAGCTGCGGAGAAGAGACCGTTTCCTTTCCCCATGGACAATTCCCAGTGTGGGAACATGGTGCTGGGCTGGGATGCGGTGGCTGCAGAGCCGTGGTGTCAAGGCTTTGCTGACTGTCTGGGTGCCAGGACGGTGCAGTTCTGGTGTCCATGCTGATGGGAGGAGCAAAGATATCCCAAATCCATCAGCTCCCGAAGTGGGAATCGGGGAGTTCCCCGCAAGGGCATCCAGCGTTTGCCTCCCTGCAGCAGCCAGGCCAAGGCGTGCTGGTTCCCAAGTGCTCTCTGAGGAGATTAAGTGCCAGTAATTAATCTTTGGTGCTCAGATAACCAATTATGCAAGAAGTGGATGACACACTGGGTTCGGGGAAATGACACTGGGAAGTGGCTGTTGGGGCAGGCTCGTGTGCCGGCTCTGGCACAGGTTGGTCCCCTGACACCCAGCTGGGATGGTGATGGTCCTGCTCCATCCCCAGCTCCCACCCGGATTGCATCCCCCACACAGCACGTGGGGCAGGCAGGCAAGGCAAAGGCAACTGTGAACTGGGGGCTCAACTCAGGTTAAAATAACCCGAGGCTGAGCTAGGAGCTGATCCCCCATCCCCCTCAAACCGTGGCTATCCCAAATGGATCCGTTCCCTGTGCCAGGCGCTGCCGGGGGCTGCACGAGGGCTGCGGGCGCCAGCCCTCATTAAAAGGCCTTCTCCATCTCTGATTTCTCTAATACCACTGAGTAAGAGTATTGACATGTCAGAATGGTCTTTTATTATGATCCATTTATGCCATTAATGTAATATCCTCCTCTTGGATTGCTCAGTTATGTATTAATACCGTAAGAAACTCGGCGTTTCTTTTAGCTCTTCATTGTCTGAAATGAGTCCCAAACTCTCCCTGTGACAGGATTCTGATGGATGGTCATATTTTTAGCCATGATCCTGTCTCGACGCTCTGAAATTAGGGGCATGTTTTAAAAATATTGTACCACGTGCATTTATCTTATTTTTCCTAATCTGCGTCTTACCAGTTATCATTCTGTTTTTATTGTAGAATCATTAGTGCTTGTTATAAGCCTGATGTATGTGTGTGACACCATTTATTTGCCATTCTTAGCAGCGCCAGGGATGGGAAAATAAAACATAAATATGGGGAAATGATCACTGGGTGTTTTATTTTACAACAGAGAACATTTCTAACGAATTGCCTGGCTGAGGCTGCTGGGGCATCGTTTGGTCCAGCCAGGCTTAGAGATCTGAAGAAAAGACACTGAGGGTTCAGGGAAACAGTTACAGGACTGAACCTGGAGAAAAAGCTGTGCAGTGACAGACCAAAGGGATTTGACCTGTTTGATATATCAAAGACATCAAGAGCTGTAAGTTAAAGTGACAAACACACTCTCCGGGAGGAAATATTAAAGGGTTTATTAAATTTCAGAGAAATGGGACCAAACAAAGTCACACCTGGAAATTTAGTCTGGACACTGCAGTCAGAAGCTGCCAGCAACAGGGATTTAATAGAGCTCAGACACTCGGTGTGTCTGACTCTGGGAGATCCAGGAGTCCTGCAGCCTTTGATAGGATTTCCTCTGCCAACCCAGCTGCCCCAACCCATCCCCATTGCTGTGCTCCTCTGGGAGCACACAGATGAGTTATTTGCTCCTTTATACAACATGATACCAGGGAATGGGGTGCATTAGCCCAGGGCAAATTACTGGGCTTGGGGAAAATCTCCGGTTCGTGTTGTATGGGTCCATTCCTTCATAAAATGGTTTCAGTCGCCCTGAAAAGTGGCTGAAATTACACCTGTTCTGCTCCCTATTGCAAGGGAATTTATTGGTGTGAATCTGGGGGGTGTTTCCTTCTGGCTTTCTCGGGAGAAGGGATGAAGGAGAATTTTTTTCTCTGTGGAGTGAGGAAGAGCCAGCCATGAACAGAGACATCGCCCTCAAACCCAAATCAGGGATCTGAATGATCTGGGTTTAAGGGACCTTAAAGGCTGACTGTTCCAAACCCCTGCCACGGGCAGGGACATCTTCCACTAGACCAGGTTGCTCTAAGCCCTGTTCAACCTGTTGTTAAACACTTGCAGGCATGGGGCATCCCAAATCCCTGGTCCTCAGTCTCAAATCCCAGCAGACTCTGGTCCAGGCATAGGGGTCCCCAACTTCTATCCCCACCTCCTGCCTTTGCCCAGAGAAAAGAAAGGCAGAAAATGGACAAGAATGATGCTGATTACAGGGAGGAGACCAGTCCAAACCAGGGGGACATGAGGCTGCCCCTTCTCTACACCCGCTGGCAGCGGCTGCTCCGCTCACTGACAAACGGGAGCTCTTCTCCTCTAGAAATTTGATGGATGATCCCAATTATGTTCTTCCAGCACTGATTTAATGTAATGTTTTATTAATAGCAACAATCAGAGGAAAGCAAACAGCTTATTCTGCACACGCCATTCCCTTTCTGCTTTTACTTTCCTATGTTCGCACACACTCTGAGTCCTTGATGCTGCAGCATGGGGGGGATGTCAGGAGGAGGAGAAGAAGGGTGAGGAGACATGAGCAGACATTTCACTGAGCAGGGCGATGGCTCATTAGTAGGGAATTAACACGATTGTGACAATATTTTCTTCGCCCATTCTTTACGGATTATTTGAAGGAAACGGCAAATTGCTGGTTTGTTTCCTTGGATATTAAAAGACCACGTGGAAAGATGGGGGAAAATTAATCCACAGTTTTGCATTACTGGTTTTTATAGACTTTTGTTACAGCAGGAGTGATGGGAGGAAGATAATAAATCCATTAGAGCTGTCCCTGGGCAGTCGGGCACGGCACTGGCAGGGCTTGGTCCTGCACTGGGATCTTTGCTCAGGGTCAAATTCCTTTCCAGATCTTCATTCCCCTGGCCAACACCCCCCGTTCTCCTTTCTCCCCCAGAGGAAGCTCCTCTGGCTGGCATTGCATCCCCACCTCTGCACAGGCAGCACAGAAGGGGATTTCCCTGGACACAGGGGCTGTTGGTGGGATCATCAGCTCCGAGATGTGCAGGATGCACCCTGGGGGAGAAGGGCATTTTGGGGGCAAGTCTGAGCCAGCAACTTGCTTAAAAGAGGAAAAAAACCCAACAGAGACCAAGGCATCCCTCATGCCACGTGCCCAAACTAAATCCGCCCTCCTGCCTCTTCCACTCCTTGAATCCTCCCTTCGTTAGTGGCTCTCCATCATGTCCCTGTTTGCTTTTGTGTTTGAAAGCCTGTTTACATATTTACTCATCCCATATCTTGTTTTAATAGTAATGCAAAGCCCCCTGGGCCAACGGTGATAACAAAACGGACATGAGCTTTTCTGGGTTTTCTGTTCCAGTTTTTGCTCCTGGCTTGAACATGGAATTTGGAGTTCTTTTCAATCAAAAGTGCTCTATACTGTGGTTAAATGATTTCTTTTCCCCTCAGAGAATCATTAATCAGGCACATGATCTAACATCTCTCCCTCTTTTGGTGAATTCTTAAAAGAAGGGAGGATGGAGGGGGGAGGAAAAGGGAGAGAAAGATTAAATGGAGTAGGTGTCACATTTATCTTATTTCTAGTGCAAATACAATCAACAAGTGCCAGGCTAAAACCAGACCCTAAACAAAACCTGCAAAATGTTCTCCAAATAAATGATTCTTGGCTCTCTTCTGTTTGTTTTTAATTTGCAGTCTTCCTCTGAATGCTTCTGCCAAGCAAAATCTTCTTTGGGAATGAGCTCATTGGAGCTGATTCGGAGGGGGGGGGGTTTCTGTTGGGGTACCCTGCAGTGCCCCATCCCCTTCCCATCTCCCTGCCCTGCACAGCCCTCATCCTAAAGCAGCCCAGCATCCCCTTCCTAAAACAAGATGCACAAAGCTGAACTTCAGCATTAAAACCTCTACTCAGCACTGGCTCTCCACCAGCGGGGAGGGGGAGGAACCTCCAGATGCAAATCCTAAAATAAATCCTATTTAAAAGAAAAAAAAAAAAGCTCAAATAGGATTTATTTTAGGATTTAGATGCTCCTTCCCCTTCATGCTGACTTTATGAGCTGGATGTGGCTGGATCTGCCCTTTCCAGTGGTGGCTGTTGGTCGCTCTGCCCTGCATCCCAGCGCCATTCCAAGCACCTCCTCCTCCACTGACCCCATGGATTTGGGGTGGCACCTGCTGAAGGAGAAGATATTTGGGCTGTGCCAGGATGCTGGGACCCACAGGGCTCTGGTGTTACAGACCATTTCCTGGCTCCTGGGGGATTCAGGGAATCCTCTGTGTGTGGGAGTGACTGTGGAAAATCCCTGATTACCTGCAGGAAAATGTGGCTCATCCAGCACGTGGGGCCTGAGCCCTGCACCCAGGGCTTGGAGCAGAACGACAACCCAGGGAGTTGTGAGCACAAGAAGCATCAGTGCCATTTCCTTAGTGCACGTTAGAAACTCCAGATGTACCCCAGGAAAAAAAAAAAAACCAAAAAGGAGAAAAAAACCCCCCAAAGTTGTTTTTCAATTGAAAATTGGAGATTTTAACACGGAAAGGCTTTTACAAAAATTTTCCACTTTTTGTGGAAAGGATAGAGAAGAAAAAAAAATTCAAAACACATTAACAGGAAAAGAAAACTACAAAACTCTTCCCTGAGTCAAAACATTTGACTCAGTACTGCAAAATGCAACTGCTTTTTCTGTGCCTTGGCCCACTGCAGTGCCCCTGGGTGCTGCTGTTTGCACCTGATAACCACATTTCCCTCTCTGTGTGTCCCTCTCCCAGGCCGGGCCTTCTCTGCCCTGACCCACTGGTCTTTTATGCACCTCTCTAATCCATCATAACGATCCATTTGATCTGATAAAAGCTTTGCCTCTCCCCTCAAAACCTCGCCAAGCCTCTGCCTCGACCCTTTTTGGCTTCAAAGGGCTCTCTGCTGCCCTCGGAGCCGCGGTGCCCTCTGTCCCTGGGGACAGCCAGGTCCTGCTGGGGACTCTGGAGTGGCACCTGCAGTGTCCCAGACCACCAGCCAGCACACAGGGGGTGGTACCCCGGGCCTGGCCCGGCAGCTAAGCCCCAGGGTGCCTGAGTGTGTTTTGAGCAGTCCCTGGAAAGCCAAGGCTGCAAAGCTGCCTTAAGGAGTCAGTGTGTTCATTTTGCCTCCGTTTTCTTTAAGGAGTTGCCAGTGCAGTGTGTGATCTCATACAGCAAAGTGCCCGCTCCTGCAGCACATCACCTCACTCTCTTGGCTGCATTTATTTTGGGTAACTCAGTCACCTGAGCGATAGCTCAGCCTGCAGAGGAGCAGAGATCTCCTGCACTGCACACTCCTGTCCCTCTTGCTGCAGGATGGAGACAGAGGCCTCATCCTGGCCCTTTGTGTCCTTAGCAGTGCCCACAGGATGGGCACTGGACCCTAAAGTGGCTGTCCAGGAGCAAGAGGATACCATTTCTCATCCCCGGGAATGCTTTTCCTGTGCCCATGGCACAGCCCAGCACTGCCAGGGCAATCTCTGGACCCAAAGCAGTGCACTGTGAGCTGCCACAGCATTAAAATGATTTCGTTCCACTGCAGGATATGAAGTGACTTTCCAGGAAACCTCTCGGGGGAGATAAACAGTGCCCCCAGACAGAACAGAGCTTGCAAACAACAGGCTCCCTGTCGTGGGCAGATGGAGCAAAGGAGGTGGCTGGGGCCACGGGTCACCCACAGCCAGCGTGGGATGGAGGGTGTGGAGGCAGCTGGGCATGGGGCAGCCTGGAATTCCATGTCTGAGGGGTTGTGCTGGCACAGGTTTGTGGCACATGGCAGGGGACAGCTCACCGTGGCTGTGACGATGCCACTGCGTTACCAGGACATCTTAGACGTGAGGGTCCAGCTCTGGATGAGATTGCTGAGGGACCAGACAAATTCCTGTCCATAAATACACCCCAAAGGATTGCTCTCCGCTTCTTTGCTTTGCATCAGGTGGAGCAGAGCAGGAGACTGGTCCTGGACTTTCCCTCCTTCCCCAGGACTCCCTGCATCACGAAAAAAATTTATCTCCAAAAGAAGCAAAGCCAGGGGCAGTTTTGATGTGAAGGTAAGGCTGGTTCTGGCAACACAGGGTGGATTTCGGGCTTTTGAACAAGCCCTTCCCCAGGCCAGAGCTGGAACAGCAGGTTTCCACCTATAATTGCAGCACACCGTGCAGATCAAGGCGAATGGCTGGGCTGCTCCCCGGGGCACCAGCAGCCTTTCGTCCTGCCCCAAGACTGGACATTTCTGTTAAGCTTATTTTAACTTTGGAAGCAGCCAGATGTTGCAGGAGATGGAAAGCCCAGACTGTGTGCAAGCCCTGGCCCCTGTGCCTTGTACATCCATGGCAGCTCCGGGTCTCCGGGCTCACCGGGAGCAGCTTGTTCTGCCCAGCCCTGTGGTCCTGGGGTCAGTCCCGTCCTGTTTCCCAGCTGGTGGCTGTCACATGTCACCCAGTTACACAGGCAGGGCCACAGGGACCGGCCAGGGCTCTGCAAGGCTGAGCAAGGGCTTGGAAAGGTTTTTGTACCCTTTGTGTTACTAAACCAGGTGGAATTCAACCTGGTTATCTGCCCTTCCCCGCCCTCACCACCCTGCTGCCTTGACATGTGGGGCTGTACTGATTGGTGACAGGGACAGTAAAATCAGGCTGCCGAGGGTGCCATCGCTGGTGCTGCTCCTGCAGGTTTGGGTTTGAAGGTTCAGTGGCAGCAGGAGCAGCAGCTGCCGTGTTTTATTCCTGTGCCTTGCCTGGGGATGTGGGTTTTGGCCAAGAGCAGGGGAAAGCAAAAAGGCAAGAGGTGCCAAAGCCCAGGCACAGCACCTCTGCTGGGGAATCACAGAGCTCTGGGAACTGGCCAGGGGATTTCTGACTTCCCTGGGCTATAGGGTGGCAAAAGCACCATTTCCATATATCTCCCTGCTCCACACTGAACTTTGGATGACCACCCCTCTCATGCTCGACTCTGCTCCCCACCTTCTGTGGCTGTTCCCTTCTCCTGAGGCACCTGCATGGGGTGGGGACGGGATTTGACAGCAGAGAGGTCCAAGGTGGTGGTAGCTGAGAACACACAGCTCATTCCACTGATGATTGACCCAAGGAGAACAGGAAGGGGGAAAGGGCCACTGGTGCCCTGAGCACCCTGTTGATTCCGCTGAGTCCAGCAGAGCTGCACAGCCCATAAACTGTGTGATTGCCTTTATTGGAGGTTCTTACTGAGGGAGAGGCCAGGAGGAGATTAATGGCGTGAAGCTGGAAGAGGAGGAGGGTACCACAGGGACCCTAAATTCTGGGAAGCTAATAAAGGCAAGCAGGGAAGACACCCTGCTCCACCACCACTGCCAGCTTTGTCCTATCGGCTTCTCCAGAGGCGCCCGCAGGACTCACTCCTGAATCCGCACCCCATTTAAACACCTTCCCTTTTCCTGCCTTTATTTGCTTTCCATCCTTCTAGCCTTCGGTTTACTGACATGGGTAAACACAGGCACCCCATCCTGCTTATGGAGGGAGCTGAGACCTGGCTCCCACTCCCTTCCCTTTTCCAGGGCTGTAGTGAGCTGTTGAGGAGAAGTGGAAGATCCCCTGATTTATCCTGTGGAGGCTGACAGCCCTCTCCTGCCTTTCCTCACCCTCTACGTGGGCTCAGAGGCCAGAGCAGATATTACATGCCATTCCTGGTGGGTAATTTGGGGTACATTTCCTAGATCTGGCCAGGATACAACTCCCCCCCAGGAAAGGACATCCCAGCTTTGCCTCCGGGAAAGGGAAGGGCTTGGCTCTGCTGAAGCCTCCAGCCCTCATTAAAGCTCTCCCAACCAGGCTGTGTTTCCAAAGTCAAAATGTTCCTTGCAGGGGAGGGAGAGGACTTAATAGGCGAGGCGGCAGGAGGAAGTAAAGTGCTTTTATTGCAAAGGATGTTAATTGCTTGATGAACTCTTGTCATACAGCCACGTCCCAGGGGAGGTGTGTTTGTTCCCACACACAGTCTGCAGTGAGGAGGAGACATCAGGGGGGACAAACAGCCAGGGCCTCTCACCTGCACATTGAAACCCTGCAGTTACCCCTGTCAGCCTCTCACACGAGGGCTGAGCACCTCCAGTCGGCTCATGGTTTACCCTCACACTGCGAGGACTCAGGTGGGAATTCTTCCGTGTTGGCTGAGTGGTGGCAACCAGGCTGAGCTCCCTTTTTATGTGCTACAGCCCCATGTGGGGTTAGGGGGATAACACCAGCAATTTGATTAAATTATGGGCAAGGTGAAGCCCTGTTGAATGCAGGGGAGTAAAGAGAGCTTGACTCCCATGGGGTAAGAGGAGGGACGGAGCACAAACCCTGCAAAGCTAAGTTTGGCCAGGCAGCGGGACGAGGGATGCAGAACTACAGTGCAGGGACTGGGAATGGGGTCAGCCCTCCCCAAAGCTCCATCACCTTCACAGCCCTCACGGCTTCACATCAGCCCTGAACAGAGACAGGCATACCTCGGCCCCAGCTGGCTGGAAGGGCAGTGGGTGGGGAGCAGCCCAGATCAGTTCCACGTCCCTGTGAGTTATTCCTGGACATTTCTGGAAGATCTCTCACAGCCTGGGGGGTCGAAGGAGTCTGTGGTTCCCTTCATGTGCACGGAAAATCCTCCTCTGAGCACCGGTGGCTCCACAGTGGAGTCACAGACCGAACTGTGAAGGGTGTGAATGCAGCAGAACAGAAGAATTATGTGGAAAATAAAGGTAGTTACAGTTGCTTCAAAACATTTTCACAGCCAGAGCTCAGGGCTTCTAATCAACTCCTTTTTTTTTAATTTAATTTTTTTTTTTTTATTATTGCAGGTTCTCCTTTCTGCCAAACGTTTGCAGAGGGGAAAAGAAACTAAAGAAAAGAGAGAAAAGCAGTTTGAGCTGCCAATCTGTTGCTTGCACAGCCATGAAAAGCACCCTGAGAGAAACGAGCATGTATTATAGAAAAGGAAAGGGAGTTCATGCATCCTCTATTCTGAAGTCTTTCAAGGTCCCTTCCCTCCTGAGACCTCCCATGTCCCCAGCATGCTCTGAGGCATAAAAGAAGGCGGCTTTAGCCCACACCAAACTCATCCCAGACTTCCTGCAAGCTCCTGAAACCTGGCTCAACCATCCTCTCTCCTGGAAGTTCGTTCTGGTTTATGGAGGCCACAGTCCCTTCCTGCCCGGGGGATTGTGTAAGGGCTTCTCTCCCAAGGAGTTCTGCTCCAATGCCACACTGTTCCACATCCAGCATTGATCCCAGGGCCGCTAAAGCCAGAGGGGCTGCTTGGCAAAAAACTTGGTTTTTTGAGTGAAATGTTTCCTGTGCTCAATTTTGGGGGCCTGGGAGTGACAGGGCTGAGTCAAACATCTCCACCTCAGCAGGACCTGCATCCTCCGTTAGGGAAATCTGCGTTCCTCCCCATTTACCTCTTCCTTTCTTCCTTGTGAAGGTTGAATTATACCTCTTGCCCTGCAATTTAGAGCTAGAATTCCGGACTTCTCATCCCACCCCATGCAGGGATTCCCATGGAACCCTGTGATGTCTGGAGAAGTGCACGTGGGAAAACCAAGCTGCAAAAAGACTTGTGGTGAAGGGCCAGAGGTGCCAGCGTTGGGTTGAGGATGGATGAGCTGGATGAGGACTGAGAAGCCTAAATTCACCCTTTACTCATTTTACTGGGTCAGGATGTCAGGCATGAGCCTGACTATGCGGGAGTCCCCTCCCTAAGGCCACGGGAGCACAGAAGTAAAGATAACACACATATGTGCTTGTCAGGCTAAGGGAGGCTGGGAGAGAGGAGAGCTGTGCCAGCCTTCCACTGCTCTGCCAGGCAGGGAAGGAGAATTAGAGGGGCAATGAGGAGAGAAACATCCTCTAAAGCTTGTTTTTAAGACATCCCTTCCACCCTAGGGCTTGTTTTAACGGCCCATGCTGCACACTAGATCCATCCCCTTTTATTTACGATGATTATTACGGGCTGCTGCAGGGTCCCCTGGGTCCCAGAGAGGCAGCGCCGGCTGCTATTAAGGCATTTTGTCTTTCTCTAAAATCACATAAAGACCTTCCCCGCGCTCCTCCCGCTGGGCAATAAAAAGGGAAAGACAATCCACGGCTGAGCTGGCTGCTCTCTGGCTGGATGGGCAAAGCGCCTCGTTAGGCACAATGAAGTGCTCTCCTTAACCCCGGGCCATCAAGGCCAGGGCAATCAGGCCAAGGCAAAGGGACGGGCCGGGAGCAGCGGCCGCTGGAACGCGGGGGACGAAGCAGCGGGAGCCGCGCTTGGCACCGGGCAGAGAGTTAATGCTTCTTGGGTTGTATCCATGGATCCCCATCCTGCAGCAAAGCATGGGCAGACTCCAGCGGGTCCCCCCGACATGTGTACCCCACTCCCAGCCCTGGGCTTGGCTCTGTTCCCCGGGATCAGGAGCGGGGAGCACGTCCCAGCCAGCCGACAAAGCATTTCGGAAAATTAATCAGCCCAATTGAAACGTGATTGATCGAGAATTGAAAGCCACGATCCAGCAAGTCTTAGAAAATGTAATAGTCTAAAACCTTATTAATTTTTCATGTTCTTTCTGTTTTGATTTTTTTTTTTTAGTCTTTCTTTTGCAGAGGTGGCTTCGTGCCAGGATGTTTATGTGTAAACAGTCCAGGTCTCTCCCGTCTGACTTGGAGCGCCGGGTGCAGGAGGCTCTGGAGCGGGTGAGACCCCGCTGCGACTTCCAGAGCTGGGGCAACACGAACATCAGGCACATCCTTGACTCTGAGGATCATCCTCTAATGCCGATAAATCACCGCTCTGAGACGAGGGTAAACTTGGGGTCCAGAAAGTCCTGAATGCACCAACAGCAAAGGAACAAACCTCAGTGCCAAAGCGGAGGGAGCCCAAAGCCAGCGACGGGGTTTAGCTGCTCCTTTGAGGTTTGGTCCAGAACTCCTTGTCAGACACTTTGCCAGTGGCCTGGCGTGTAATTAGCAATCGATGGGAGACCAAGTTGTAAGTGGTGCTGTTAGTATGAAATTATTTCTGTTTTCAACAGATCTGTTTTGATTTTTGGTTCCAAAGCAAAAATGTCTCTATTTGTTCAACATTTGTTGTTGGCCTGTATTTTTGGTTGGTTTTTTTTTGCTTTCTTTTTTTTTTTTCCTGACACAATGTCAACATTTCTCAAGTGGGAAAAAACACACAACATCGTTTAGTTTTTGAAAAAGAGACCCATTTTTCTGCCAGCAGCATCCATGGAAATGTTTCAAAGAGACCTCTGATGAAGTAATCTGAATATGTGCCATCAGACCCCAGATCTGACCTCTCCCAATAGCCCTTGTTGGACTGCTTCCCTGGGGAATGGAGGCTGTAAAATCACACCTTCTCTGTGTCTTTTTGTCACCTTTCCACCATCAGACTTTGGCACACCTGGGCAGATTTCAAGCACAGATGGGATGAGATCTTGGAGGTAATTGGGTTTTGATACACGTCTCCAAAATCGCGGTCCAGAATCAATGATATTTGGATTTCTAACTGAAGAGGAGGTGGTAGGCAGCAGAGGTTTGACTCCTATTAGACATAAAAGAATTTCAAATGCACAGAACTCCTTAAAATTTCCCATCTGGCAGCAACTGGAGTTTGCACCTTTCTGGCCTGTAAGACAATCCGTGCACTCAGATGTACTCTGAGCAGAAGTGACCCTTTTTTCCTGCCTCATCTAAACCACCATGTCCACAGAGCTGCCATGGGTGCCCTGTGCCAGGCCAGCCCTGAAAACTCAACGAAATGAGGATGAAGCAGGTAATGGATCTTCATCCCAGGGTCAGAAGGCAGCTCTCTGCTGGGTTTTCAGTTGGATTTCTTTCCTATGGAGCCAGTTTTCCTGGTGGTGCTACGTCATGCTGTGTTTTCCCTGGGAACTCTTGCTGTTCCCAGTGTTTTGGCCACAAGATGGATCAAATCTGGTTGTGGCCTTAGGGCCCTGTGTGTCCATCACTGTGCTGGGTCCAGCTGTTATTAGGTCTCTTCATTTATGTCCTGCTCTTCCCCCTGAGCCTTCCTGAAGTGTCTCCGCCATCTCCGGCGGCTCCTGTTAAATCTGGAAGACAAAGTGCTAGTCCTCTCCACGAGGGTTTTTTATTTTTAATAAAACTTGCCTGTGCTTTTCCTGAGGGACTTGTTGGAGTTGTGAAAGTCAAAGATAAAATGTTCTCGCTGCTGTTTTCTCGGAGAGAGATGCTGTGTTTGCTCGTGGAGCTCCTGTAATGAACATCTGCAAAGGGCAGAGATGGGACCGAGGCACAATCTGTTGTCCAAGTACCTCTGAATCCTGGAGATGTTGGCAGCCAGATCCAAGACCATTCTTTCCAGCTCTTCTCAAATAGTTTCTGACGGGCTAAAAGAAAACTTGAAAGGGAACAACTTCAACATGGGAGAGAAAACAAAGCCCCCTTTCCTTCTCTGTCTGTGCTTTGTGGCCGCCTTGCAGCTCCCTGGAGAATTCAGGGTCCTTCGTGGGGCCCCATGAGGACGTTCAGCCTCGTCAGAGGCTGATGGTGCAGAGCTGGAAAGGCAATTTCTACACCAGACAAGAGGCAACTTCCCTGAATCAGTGCCTACCATGCCATGGAACAACACTGTCTGCAGGAGAAGCCCAGGGGTGTCTTAGCTCTTGGTTACTAATCAAGGTTAACGAGCTGATACTCATGCTGGGCTAACGAGGCTGCGCTCTGCTGGTCCTGAGGGGAGCAGGGAGATTCTGCCCCGTGCTGCACCGGGGAGGGAGGGAGGGAGATACTTCCAGATCAGGGCTCCCTCACAGACCATTTTGACAGGAAGAAAATGTATTTCCATCCTCATAAATCCTTGGCAGAAAACGTGGACTCGACGCCAATGGGAAAAAAACCACCCCACTAATAAATAAAAGGAAGCACTGTTTTAGTCTTGGATGGTTTGAATTGTCAATGTTTTCTGGACTGAAAGTCAAGGGTTTTTTATGTTTGGGTTTTTTTTTTTTTATTATTCTCTTCTGGTACTGGGAAAAAGCAAATAGCTTAACTTAAACACCTTTCTACCAGCATCCATGAGTGCACCCCATGGGTAGTAGGTTGATATTGTTTTGGCACAAAAATCACATTCCCCGGTGCCCAGACCAGCATGAGGACACGTCCCTGTGGCCACTGAGGGTACATCAGCAACTGGCTGATGCCAAACCGCTCCTTCTTGGGCGTAAGGACATATAATGAAAAAAAAAATAATCACATTTTCTGTGAAAAACAGTATTTTACACACAGACATAACCTTAAACTTAGCTCCAGTTTCCCACCAAAGGAAAAGTTTCGATAGGAGCTTTCATCTGCCCTCCTCCAAACTTTACACAGGCTCCAGACCTAAACTGTGACCCTACCAGGACTTCCCATTCTGCTTTGAACAAGTTCCTACTCATCCTACGAGCCAGAGCAAAGGCTGGGCGGAGAAGTGGCTTTCTTGGCACCCAGATCTCTTTCCTGATTATTATTCTGGTCATTCACTCTCTTTCTCTCTCAATCTTGAGGAAGGAGCAGTGATTTTGTGAGTTGAAATTTGGATGTATTCCCAGCTCCATTTTTTTCCCCCCCTCCTGTTAATTAAAACTAATAAATCTGCTCAACAGAGTTTGCAGAGCAGGGGGACAAGGTACAGTTATCTTGACACGGCAAGGCCATCTCCCTCTTTCCCCCACACCTTTTATTTATTTAATTTATTCACCTATTTATTCAGTTCTTGAGCCCCTTCCAGAAATATGCTGCTGATCTGAATATCTCGTCTATGCTACGTGCGGGCTCTTCGCTTTTCTTTCCGGGGAAGCAGTCCCACAGGAGCTGCAAATAATCAACAATCGTGGTGGCTGCATCCCCAGACATAATTACAGACAATCTGGAGTAACCTGGAAACAAAGGAGTCTGTGTTATACGAGACCTGCTCGGTCTGTTCCTCCTCACGGAACCCTCCAGGGGGTGAAGGGAGGTGAAACCCCCGCCCAGGGTTTGGGGTGCAGGGGGGTGAGTGCAGTGCTCAGCCCTCTGCACGGATTTGGGGGGGGTGCAGCAGGAAAAACGTAAATAAAAGTATCACTCTCCCACGCTTGGGTGTTTAAAGCCCTCTGAGGTGCGGCACAACCCCGCTGGCAACCCTCCAGAGGGACAGGTACCCACCAGCTCCAGGAAATTAGGGGCTCCTGGAGGGGGGCTCCAGGTACCTAAAAACCATCCCCCGTGTCCTTCTCCAGCGTGGTAAATACGCCCACCAGGAGGAGAGAAGTGAGCTCTGATCCAGGTGTCCGCTCCGGGATGGGACAGGCAGGATTTTTTTTGGAGGGGCTGCCCATCCCCGTCTTTGCAGTCGGGTCCTGTTCGCCTGCGGGGAGCGGGCGGTGCTTTCCCCTCCTCTGCATCGCGCTGCTGCCAGAGGGGAGCGCCGAGGACGAGGGTGACCCGAGGGTGCCGCGGAGCCCCTGGCCGGGTTTCAAAGGCAGAAGTTTGTGCAAAATGGCTTTGCTCTGAAGTCCTGCAGTCTCCTCCTCCTCGCCGGGAGGAAGGCAGTGCCGGTAGCTATAGCAACCAGACCTCCTTCGCTCCAGCCGCCAAACTTCACCCAGACCGGCTTCGGAGGAGAAATGAAGAGGGACGGGGGAATGCAAATGACCTGCAATCCCTCCAAGCCCTCCCGATCAATATTATCTTAATTTTAAACCATGGGAGTTAGGCGAGACGTGTGCGAGGATAAAGGAGCGAATCCCAGGCTGCAGGGATGGGGGGAAAAAAGGAAAAGGAAGGGCGCGAGACAAAAACAAGATGATGATCCATCTCGTCCACCCCCTTAGCCTCCAAGCAGGCTCAAAAGTGCCTGTACTGGTGTCATCCGGAGGGTAACAGCCCTAATTAGTGATTTTAAGTGCCCTCCACAACAGACTTTGCTCTCTCCAGGCTCTTGGGAAATGGCTGTGCCACAGTTGTTGAGGCGAAGCACGTCCTTCCCTTGCTCTCCCCCTTCTCTGGCACAGCAGCACGACACAGCAGTGGGGTATCAGTCGCCTCTGGAATGGGGCTGTGCCCTTTCTGTGTGTAGAGCAGAGCTCTGGGGGGATCAGCAACAGCCAGTGGTGAACATCAGCCTTCGTGGCTGTCTCTGCAGGGCAAAGCTCCTCATTCACCTGCCCCAACAACCACCATTGCAGTCAAATCTGAGTCCAGCAAAGCAGTGGCCAGTTATGGGACAGGACATCCATGTTCCCTGTTTGATGGTCCCTGCAGCTTCCCATCCCCTGCTCTGAGCAGCACTGGGGCTTTCCTGCTCCATCTTCTTCCCTCTCCTCTGCACAAGATTCCTCGTGGCTGCCGTTCCCATCTCTTTGTCTCTCTGAGGCTTTTTTTCACCTCTTTTAACCAAATTGTGTGAATTCCCTTTCCCTGCTTTACAGATGGGGAAATGTAGGCAGGGAGCAAAGGACTCACCCAAATTCGTCCCTCCATCACCCGGTGGTAGATGCAGGAATTGATTCCAGGATCCTGAATCTCAGTCTTCTTTCCCAGCTAGGCTGCACTGCCAGGAGATTTATCCCATGATACAATTCCTGTTCTCTATTTCAGATGACTTGTCAACTAAAAGTAAAGGGAAAAAATGGAAACTTCTGGGAAGAAAGTTATAATTTCCTTTGCACTGAACCCTCTGACTCAGTTCTCTAATGAATATCTCCAATCCACTAAAAGTGCTTAAGTGTTGGTTTTAGAAAGTTCATCGTTGCTTTTTGGGAATAATCACTTTGTGGAGAAAGCTGTTTATACAGATAACCACCATCCTTCTCTCAGTTGAAGCAGCAGCTGTTGTGGGAGACAGCTGAAATGGCAAACACGCTTTCTCCCAATCCATCACCCAGACACGAGGAAGGAAGAGCTACTTAAGTTAAAGGACAATGTTTGCATAAGAGGAGCTAGGCCACAAATCAATTCCCACTAGAAGTCGGGAGAAGGTCTGAACCAGAGCGGGGGGCTCCTGGAATGATCTTCTGATGGGAGCAGAGGATAAGAAATATCGCCCTGCTCGGAGATGGAGCTGAAAGAGGTGAGGAGGTTCAGGCAGCAATGCACATGATGGTGCTGATTTCGACTTGAGCGAAGCAGAAAGGTCTGATTTCATATTTCTGTTTCATGCCAGAGGTCTCTGGGCAGCCAGAGCTCTGCCTAATGATCCGTGCTGGATGGAAAGAAACTTAAAGAACATTTGCTATTGAATTTCCATAGTCTTCCCCATCCTATTTGCATTTAAAACCGGCTTTCAGCTGCTGTGCGTGGGACAAGACACATTTCTGCTCAATACCCGTCCAATTTTCCCTGTTGTGGATCCAGGCTGGTGGCACGGATCGCTGTCTGTACAGATGGAGTTGCCTGGGAATGCAGAGTTTTCTGGCCCGGAGAAATCTTACAGGGAAATATCTGCAGTGGGTACTGAAAGCTCTGGTTGAGCCAACACATGGCAGGGCAAATATGGGGTTTCTGATTATCAAGAAACAAAATGATGAGAATCCGGCAGGTTAAACCTTTCCCTTTCAAAACCCCTCCATTTCTGGCCCTGTCATTAATAGTTATTCCCCAGAGAACCGATCACAAGCAGCGAGAAACAATTTCGCTTCAGCTATTTCGAAGCGTTATTTTTCAACATCTGCCGTCGCATTATTAAAACGTTTCAATTTTCTTTTAAGGAGAAATTGATTTACGTTTTAAAACAGCTGAAAAAGTCACTTTGAATTTAAAAAAAAATTAAAAAAAAATAAAAATCCCATTTGAAAATGTCAGAGTGGCTGAAGAGGGAAAGCTATTACAGATGATGCTGAGATGGCTGAAGCCTCTTTCAGTTTAGTCTTTACTAAACAGATCAGCTGCGAGTTGGTGTCCGACACAATTAACACTGAGGAGTATCAGGCTGGGAAGGGACAGGGGAGTTTGGAGTGCACGGAGCTAAGGCAGGTGTTTTCCAGCCAAGCCATGCCAGCTCAATCCCTTAGGCACAGCCAGAACCACTGAACACAGTTCCGGAGCCAGCACAGAGATGTTTGAAAAGATGACGACGCAAAAAAATGCAGGAAAGGGCAGATGCAACACCTGCCTTTGTGAAAGGTAAGGGAGGAGAATGAGTCTCTCCCTCAAATTTTTGGCAGCACGCTGAGAGCAAACAAAGCCTGGGTGAGCACCTGGAAGGACGAAGGAAAAGGAATAACAGCCAACGTGAATTTTGTAAAGACCAAATTGGGTCAAAGCAATCTAATTTCCTCCAGTTACAGGGTGGCAGGGCTGGTGCTGGGGGAAGATGCAGGAGTTGTCATCTGTCTTTACTTCAGGAAGGCTTTTCGAGCTGTGCCCCATGACATTCTCATCAGCATGCTGGAAAACAGCTTTATATGGCAATTTGGCTGTGCCTAGAGAGGGGTTATCAATGGTTCCCTGTCAGAAAGGAGGGATGTGTCTAACAGGAGTCTCTCCTGATCTGGTACGATTTGATATTTCAATTAACCTCCTGGATGATGGAAGATGGGAGATGTTTATTAGATCTGCAGAGGGCTCGCCCCAGGAAAGGCCATTGACCCTTCGGAGGACATGAAATCAAAATCAGACCAGAGTTCAGACCCAGTGATGGGAAACTGGAGGAAGGGCCTGAGATATCCTGTAAAGCTGGTAAAATTCAGCGAGGACCAGAGCACAGCTCACACAAACACCAGATGGGTTACAATGGGCTGGGCAGCAGCTCGGCGGAAAAAGATCCAGGGCTGTATTTGATAGGAAGTGGAACAGACTGTGGCAATAAAAGGCAAAGGGTTGACTGCAGGGCTGCCTTAGACATGGCTCAGAAAGAGCCTTCTCTGGACAGTGAGTGAAATACAGAAGCCCTCTGGGGCTCTCTGTCCTGGTTTCTGCTCAATGGTTTGGGTCCAGCAAAGGCAACTTTGGCTGCCTCTGGATTTGGTTTAAATACACGGGTATTTCCGCCAGGAAGTTTCCAATTCTCTTTCTTCTTTCTGCAGAGCAGGGTTTCCATTCTGTATCCAACACTGCCTCCCTGGCTCTCTAGATCTTTCATGTGGAGCCAGGGATTAATATCATTTCAACACCACTTTCAGAAAAATCAGCAAATTGCATTTGGCGTCTCACCGGAGGCTCCAGGCTCCGGAGCAACCTTCTCCTTCAGGGAGACATGGAGTGATGGGACCAGTCCAATGGGCTGCAACCAGAAACCTGCCAGGAGAAGGAAGATGCACAGTCTCTCAGCTCTCAGTGACGGCTCTATCCTTTAGCAGCTCTCTGCTGTAAACAGATGCCGAGCAATAACTGTGCGTGCACACACACAAAAAAAAAAAAGGCTGTTGCTAATAGATTGTACTGCTTGTTGCTACTGTGCTAAGAATGTCCTGCTAATTTTTTGTTTTCACCAAATTTTCCACTTGAAATATGAGAGCGGAAACGAAGCCGTGAGATGCATCAGTGAGGAGAGGCAGAGCTGGGCTTGGACGGGAGCTCGGAGCCTGCCGGCATTGCCTGCATGGGGCCCGCAGAGCCATAGCTCTGATTCCCACCCAGACCCTCATCCCGGGCTCTGACAACCACAGGAAAGGGAGGATGGGGCTGAAAATCCTTGTGGCGGGTAGGGCTTCTTCTCGCGGCTTTGCAAATATTAAAAAAACCCAACAAAACCATCCAACAAATAAACGGCAAAATAAGACTGACCAAAGCAATGCAGTCCAAGCCTCTGATATAAGGAATGATGCTGCCAGACTTGGGAGACATGAGCTTCTCTGGAGAGGGGAAGAAGGATGATAACAGAGCAAACTCTGCCATTTCTAGTGGTCTGGTGGCTGAGCTTCAAGGTCAAGCTGACAAAGGCCATTTGTTTCAAGCAGAAGCCAAACTTTTTTCTTATCCCAGCACACATTCCTCGAGCCGTATTTCACACAAAGCCACCCTCCCTGTGCGGGCAGAATGCAGCGAGGACCCCGATAGCACAGCCACATTAAACTGTGCTGCCATTCAGCAGCACCCAGCAAGGAGATTTAAAGGCTATTGTGGAGAAATCCCTTAAATCCATCCGTGTAGTCTAGGAACAAGAAAGGCAAATGGGTAACTGGGAAGCATTTGGACACTGGGAAGGAATGCAGATCGGAAAGGCTGCTGGAGCTTTACTGTACAACTCTAGGCGTGTTGTCGCCGAAATCCCTGAATCCTGCCATTTTCCAGTGGCTAAATTATCTAGGAAACAGCAGCAGGGCCAGCTCCCAGCTCCTGTGTTTAGGGGATGCTCGTGCCTGCCTGCTTGTCCGGCCTGTGCACCCGGAGCACCTGCACCTGGCAGGGCAGAGGACCCAGCCAGCAAAGCAATCCCGAGCTGTCATAGCTGGATTCCCTTTTTGGGAACCGCCAGAAACTACCCAAGCCCCAAACCTGGGAAGTCATGGGGAGCTGGGTAAGTGCACTCAGGGATCTGGGTGAGTGTCCACAGGAACCTGGGTGAGTGCACAGGGATCTGGATGAGTGTGCACGAGCAGCTGCTGATGGAGAAGGAGTAAGTGAGAGGCAGAGCTCAGAAGTGTTTAAACATGCAAACACACAAACCCTCTCAACAATCAGCACGGATGGAAATATTGATGGTTGCATTAAAAGTAAATATATTTTTAATTAAATAATTTTCCCCTTCTCCATTCAAGGGGCGTGAAAGCACTCACAGAATTAAACTGCTGCTTGAATTTCTCTCTCTCTCTCCTGTGACACATGCCAAGACTAAGATTTCTCCCTCTGCCTTCCCACCATCGACATCACCCCATGGCACCGTCGGCTTTTGGCTCTTTAACCCCTTCCTGGCATCCCAGAAAACAGCAAGGTTGGAGCACAGCAGCTGATTTTCTCCCCACTTCTCCCTCCTCCTTTCCCTCGGTTCCCGCTCAGGCACAGCTCTGAAGGGCTCATTAATCAAAAGGCAATTAATTCCCCATCATGGGGGCAAATAACAGATACAGACGTTCAATAGCTGCCTTTTTCCATGCTTGAGTGTTTCTCTGATTCCTGCAAACTAAAATAAAAAGAAGGCAAAGCAAGAGAAACACCAAATGATTAAACGCTTCATTAACACCCTGTGAAGGCGGGGAGGCCAAGGCTGATTTATCTCTGTTGCCAAAGAGGCAAAAGAGTTCAGAGGTGTCGAAGTGGCTGCCAAAAGTGGGGTACAAATTGGGGTGGGGTGGATCCCTTGTCCTGGGAGGTCTAGTGAGCATCAGGTATCTACAAAATGGGATTGTTTCACCTCAAAATGGGGAGGGAGGGAGGGAGGGGGAGAGGAAATCCCTTTTTCTTCTATCCTTCCTTGGCCCTCAGGCTTTGAGACAGGACACTGCTCAGTCTGTCTCCATCTCATCCTCAGATGAGATCCCTGCTCTGCTCCCAGCACAAGGCCCCGGGCTCTGTGAGGACCATCCCACACCCCATCAACAACCCACTACCCTGGAAATACAACTAATGAACAAGTTCCTGACGTGGGGAAGAAGCTGTTGCTCCTTTTAATTTTGTTGGTGGAGGAGGCAAGAGATGACTAAGAGTTTTGATACACAGAACCACAGGTTCACTCACCCCTGGTGTCCCAATCAATTACCTGGTGATGGCTGCCTGTAGAAAAATTAGGAGTAAACTATTGTATTAGTTATTTAATCAGTGAACTTACAAAAAAAATGGGGGCCCACAATTCAAACGCTCAGTTGGTATCATTAATCACAGTTTGTAGCAGAAAATAATTTTATATTATTAAAGCAATTACCGTGTAATCATTTATGTTAGCAAAAATTCATTAATCTTTATTCATTATTCAATCAGATCGCATTATTTTAGCCTGTTCCATCTATCTTGCCATTTCGCAGGGATGCAAAATGAGACGGGGAAAAAGTGACAAAAGGAACTTCTTATAATACTAAACTATAAGGCTTGGCAGAAATTACTTCCAAATACAATTAAAGACACCATGTCTGCAGGAGAGACAGCACAACCACTGTCCTCTCCACAGCATTTATTTGCTGTTTCTCTACACCTCGAGCTGCGATCCCCACAGGGCTCAGCACTCACAACTTGGAGCAGGGCATTTTTTTTCCCTCTCTTTTATTCAGTCACCTATATAAACTTCCAGACTGTGTGCTCAGGGACGAGCAGCTCTCCCTGTGAGCCTGATGGGCAGGAATATTCACCAAAAACAGCAGAGCCAAGTGTGGTGCTCCCCATCAAACCTAACCCACGGCTGCTCTGCTCGCAGTTTGATACCTCGGGCTTTGGGGTCCCACAGCCACGACTAAACCTCCCTCAAGAAAAGCAGAGCTGTGGAGGAAGCTGAGCTCTGCCAATCTGGGTCAGGCTCTTATCTGCTGGCAAGCAAAAAGAAATTGGTCTGACTTTTTTTTCTTTTTTTTTTCATCTTCTGAGATGAGTGGAACTGCAGTGCTCATTATTATCGTTATTTTACTTTAATAGTCGAAGAGGTTACCGAAGATCTTTTGATTTTATATCCATGAATTTATCTTGATGGGTTTTTCCTCCATGGGAAAAAAAGAAAAAAAGGAGGAAGAAAAAGCAAGTTTCTCCCAGGAGACGGCTGTTCCAGGCTCCTTAGCATGTCATTCATTTACAAACGGGGTGGCTAAGCCCTGTTTTGGTTGATGAACAGGTTTTCCACTAGTCCCTCTCCCCAGGGAAACACAAATTTGCCTTCAAAACATCCCTGCAAAGTAGGACAGTTCTGTTAAAGCGGTTTTGCTGCTCAGAGAGCCTGAGCAGTTTGCCCAAGGTAGCTGAGGGAGTGAGTGATGGATTCAGGAATAAGACCTGGGTGTCCAGTTTATCCCTCCCTTGACAAGCTCTGGAGTCAGTTTTTCCCTAAAATCAGAGGCAACTAAATGTCTCCTGGGCTCAGGGACCACGTTTAAGGCCACATGGGTTTGGGCTCCTGTTCCCTTCCTCAGAGCTGCTTCACAAGCCAGTGGGACACCGTGCAAGGCAGTGACGTCTCTATCCAACCTCCCTGCAAAGTCTTGGTGCCATAATCCTTCATCGTTCTTCTTCTACCCCTTTTCCCCACGGCCATGGAATTTCAGCTCCTGCTCCCACGTAACTCCGGGGCTGCATCGCTGTGCTACAAAACTGGCACAAGGGGAGGGTTATCTGGTCCCAGTGTTTCTGGTCCCGCCCAGCGATGCCCAGGAAACCCGGCCAGCTCTCCCCAGCACGTGTCAGCACAGCACCACAGGGCCAGTAAAAGTGATCAGCCCGGAGGGACTGACTCACATCACACCTTCCCCCGCCAAAGTCACGATCCGGACTCAGGAGGCAGAAGAAGCGGCACTGGCGAATGAGAGAGGCAATTCAGCAAATAATAACAACAATAATAAAAAAAGAGCAATATTGTTTTCCTTTGGAGCGTGTAACAGGTTGTCATGGGGAAGGCGCGTGGGCTTTTTTTGCGAAGGGAGCATCGCTGCCGACCTTTGGGTAGCGTTTGCTCGGAGCCAGCTGCTGCATTCAGCACATCCCTGGGCTTTGGGAATCCACAGCCTCACGTGCTGCGGCTGCTCTGAGGGAGATGCTGCTCAGCCCTGCCTTCCCTCTCGCTGCCAAAGCTGCCAGATCTCCATCCCCACGCTCCTCCCAGAGCCAGAAGAAACCTCGAACGCGCCACCCTGTTGTGTAACGCACCGTTACAAGGGGTAATGGTTTTAAACTAAATAGAGAAGCCTGAGACTAGATATAAGACATTTTTTACAGTGAGGGTAATTAAACACTGGGCATAGTTTGCCCAGAGAGGTGGTAGATGCTCCATCACTGGAGACATTCAAGGCCAGGTTGGCTGGGGCTCTGAGCAACTTGGTCTCAGGTGAAGATGCAACTACTCATTGCAAGACTCAATCACCTTTAAAGGTGCCCTCCAACCCAAACCATTCTGTGTCTCAGGGATCCTCGAGAGCTGGGCTACAGCCTGGCATCGCACAAAAGTCACTGAGTCCCTGGAAAGATACAAAGCAGCTGGAATTTGCCCCAGATCAAGTCTGCCACAGTCCATATCATAGTTCCCAAGGCCGTAACTGAGGTGGAGCACCACACCACACAGTGTCACAGCACCGGTGCCTCTCTGTGCAGCACTGAAGCTGCACTTGGCTTGGTGGGTAAAGCAGAGGATCGACAGCTCATGTTTCTTTCCCAGTTTTGGCAACAATCCACCCAATAATTTAAGGGCTTCATCTACTTATTCCTTCATTTCCTGGGAAAACTGCAGGAGATAAAGGCTTACACCCGGCCTCCACCAGAGCTTGGAGATACGGAGGTGGGATGTACAGTTTAGACAGGGCAGCCAAAGGTTGGTCTGCTGGGGGCATGTGGGACAGGACACAGAAATTAGCTGTAGGTGACAACTGAATGCAGGCAAAGCAATGCCCATAAATCCCAGAAACCAAAGCCAGCTGGGGCAGGAGGACACGGAGCTGTGATGTACAGGGAAACCAGTCCATTCTCGAGCAGTGCTGTGTGTCTGTCTGCAGAAAAGCAGACGTTTCCTGCATATTTCCCTAGAAACGGAGCCATCTCTGGGATATGCTCCCAGGGCACCTCGGGAGGGAACACGGACTCTGGCAGCCATCAGGAGGGGATGTTGCTCAGCACGGAGCTGAGCTGGGTTTTGAGGCTGAGGCAGGAGGTCTGACTGCAATCACATCTCCCACCCATTTTGCAGGCTTGTGCATCTGTGGTATGCGCTGGAAGCAGTTAAAGAGGTTTTGATAGCATTGCTGGGAGAAAATGAACCTGTTAATGCTGCTATTTGCTGCGAAAAGGATTCACGCCCAGAACACTTTCTCACAGCAATGATCATTTTTAGCTGTGAGAATGAATTAGCCCTTCCACTGAAAAGCTATTTGCATGGGAAAGAGGTCAGCAAGGAGCAGCAAAGCGATTATTTGGGGGTACGGCCCTGTCCCAGCCTGGAGGAGATGTGGGCTTAATTCTCATTTTTAACTCCGAATTTCCAGCCACCCTCTGCACCCTCGAAATCTGTTTGTGCAAGGGCACCACAAGGGCTTTAAACATACCTGCAGATAACCTGCTGCTCCCATCCTGCTAATAAAAGCTTCGGGTTTATTTTGCAGGACTGGTTCATTTAATCATCTTCAGATTGCCGAGCTTGCTTACAGCAATTTAATGACAAATAGCGTGAGATCAGTGTGAGTAACACCAGGCAGTTGCTCCCCAGCAGCCCTTTGGCTCGTCCCAGCCAGCCCTGCACACAGCCCTGCTCTGCAGGTCGATCCACCTGGATCCAAGGAAGGGCCACACTCTGTTTGGCTCCTCTGGTGGGAGTTAATTGTGGGCAACATTTCAACAGGAAGGAGGCCAAAATGCTAATTATCCCTCTGACCCTTGTTCTGAGCTCACCAACCAGCCCTTGCCTCAGCAGGGCGCTGGGAGAGGGGCTGGTTTGGTCTCCAGGGATGGGATGTGCCTGGAAAAGGGATTTATCACATTTTGACCCCACCAGTGCTCACACTGATGCTGGTGCTTCTTCCACCCACCCAACCCTCCCATCCCCGGGCTGGGCTCCCGTGCACGTGGCTGTGCATCACAGCTGTTCTCCCAAGGCAAGGAGACCTGAGTAAGGCAGGAGCGGGCACCTGCTCCCGAAGGGACAGGAGTCCTGAGCAGATATTGCCCAAATCCTGACCAAGAGCCGGGAGCAGCATCCCAGGCCAGGCATGATGAATACACGCCTTCACAGACTCTTCACCTGGCTCTGGTACCCTCACTGCTGGGTGGTAAACAAACTTTCCCCAAGCACACCATTTATTTCCTTCTCCCAACTTCCCGCGTTACTAATTATCCGAAGGAGATTGATAAACCCGCCGGTTGCCGCGCTGGTTACAGGTCACTTAGCGCCGTAATAAGGAGTGCAGAAATCGATAGCCATAAATAGCGGTTGGGAATCAAATTCCCTGAACGGCACTTTAAGGGAGGAGAAGGTTTAATTATGCCATTGTCTGGCTTACTTTGCCCTGGAGGAGCAGGACGGAGCGCAGGGGAGGTGCTCCCAGAATTCAGCCCGTCCTTTATATCTGGGCCAGGGTTGGAGAAGCTCATAGGGCAGGAGGGATGTTGAGGGCTCTGAGAGTCCTTCCACAGGCAGCACAGCTTTGCTGCAGGCAGGATTTTAACAGTGCCTGTGCAATCCAGAGTGAGAGCTCTGTGTGATTAAAAACCAGGCTGGTGGCAGCCGAGAAGGAACAGGTGGAAGGCACACAAAGGAGTAAATTGACTTTTTTTTTTTCAAAGCAAACAAGGGTTGAGACTTGGGACTGACTCAGCCATGCACTGAGCTCTGGGATGGTCCCCCTGAGGATGGTCCATAGGTTTTGGAGGCAGAAAGAGGGAGGCTGTTTGCTCTTACAGGGGTTTGGGATGATGGAGTTGCAGGCACACGCATGAGCAGTTCCCATTGCTCAGATGTGCAGTTCCAGCAGGAGTGGGAATGACTGCTGGAGAGACTGAACAGGGGAAATGGCTGTGTTAGTTTTTATTACTGCTAGTGATAAACTATAATTTGCATGTTTAGCAAATCTTGCATGCTTTTGCAAGCTTGCAAAGTGCAAGGCTTTGCTATATCCACATAAGTGATGGCCTTTGGGGAAGAGGCACATTGGTCAAACACTTGTACGTGGCTCCAAAGCTGGGGCAAGCATGGGAAAACTTCCACAGGGATCAGTCTTGTCTTAGGCATAAAAATTTGCATCTTCAACCATCTCCAATGTGCTTTTCCTGCCTGGTGGAATAAGGTCTGGAGATGCCATCTGACTTCAGGTGGCACAGCAATTCTTAAAGAGGGGTAGGAAATTTTCCCTGGTCCTCTAACCCAGCTGCCCCTCTCAGCTGCTGTCCCGTGTTTCCAGAGGACCCAAGTACTGCAGGACTGTGATGTGCCAGGTCTGCCTCACCCTCTGTGCTCCAGGAAGGCTGGTGGATGCTCCAAGCAGAGCACAGCTGCCAGGCTGGAACAGGAAAACAGCCAGCCTGTTCCCCACCATGCTCTCCCAGCCAGCAAGGCTCCAGCTGGAGCATGGAAGAGTTTCACCCCAGGAAAGGATATTGGAGGAAAGGCCAAAGAGGATTGGCAGCCTTCGCGTTTCTGAGATGGGCTTTCCCTCCAGCATCTGCTCCCACACCTGGACACAACCTGGGCTGGACAGCCCTGTCTGGGTCCTCTGATTGACTCAGTCTCCCCTTGCTGCTGATTCCCCAGGTTCCCAAAGCCCTTTGTTCCCCCTGGAGTTGCCCTGGCACTGCACCCATCTGTGTGTCTCCCCTGCAGCACCTGCCCTGCTCCCAGAACCCTCCTGCAGAGCCCCACTGTACTTCTCCAGCTATCAGGGTATAAATATGGTGTGAGATAAATATTGTCACGGCACATTACCCTGGTCCTTCCTCACCAACACACACTGCAGACAGAGTTATGCATCTATTTATGTGTGTATATATATCTAATTATACTATATAAACTGTATATCCAACTGTCTATTGTGTATATTTAATATAAATGCCAGCTAATTGCCCTCAGTAAATATATATGGGGATTAACTGTATTGACATTAAGTTTACCGGTAATCTCCTTGAAAACAAACACACGAAATAAAATAAGCACATAAAAACAAAAGTAGAGGACATCGCAGTTTTTATGTGCGGCTCTTTCCACCGGGCGCCAGGCTGGCGCTTTGCCAAGGGAGAGCGCAGAGGTCTCCGATGCCTCTTTCCAAAGGGCTCCCCACCAGGGAGCCGTTGGCTCCTCCTGGAGGTGTTTGCAGCCTCGGGAGCCCACGGGGCTCCTGTGCGTGGCGGGAGAGAGGATTCGGCTGGCCCGTGGTGTGCCCGGTGCCGCGGCCGACAGCTGGGCCGGCAGATTGGCGATGGGCTCCGGCGCCTTCCAGCCCGGGGTCGCCGCCTCGGATACGGCCCCGCTCGGCACTGATGGGGAGCCATTAGGGCCGAGCAGATGTTTGATTGCACGTGTGAAATGGGCTGGGGGTGCTCGGGCAGGTGGCCGTGGTGCAGATCAGAGCCTTTAGCCCCGTCAGCCGAGCGGGCACAGGCGGCTCCTGGCACCACACCGAGCCCGCAGCGGGGACAGCAGGGGGGGTCTCTCCTGCCATCAATAAAATCCTCTCCACAGGACGGACCATTCAGCTCCCGTGTCTTTGTCCACCCCAGAAAGAGGTGACACTTAGCCGAGTCAGCACGAGGGCCCCTGCTCAGGGCAGTGCTGGCACAGGCTGCTGTCGGGACAGGGATGGCTTTTTGCCTCCATCGTCACAGGTTTTAAAGAAGAGGGTAGGCAAGCTCCTGCTGCAATTGGCTCATGCCAAAATGGTCCCATACAGCACATTATATATCAGGCAGAGTGTGCAGGAGGAGTTACACAGGGCCCAAATCAGTGGACTGTGTGGAGAGTTCCCCATCTAATGCCTCAGATCTTCCCCTGCTCTGTTTTGGCTTCAACAGAAACCCCTGACAATGCTAAAGCTGCTGTTTAGCATTTTGCCACATTATCTGCCTGTGCAGCCCTCCCAGCTGCTGTGCTGCTAATTATTTGGTTGTGATAATTTCTGTCCTGCTCCTTCATGCTGGCAGTGAATGTGCAGCCGCTCGGGAACAAGGGACCCCATGGAGCTTTCAGCCCGGATCCAGAAGGGATCCAGCCTTTGACCCCTGCCATAAATCCTCAGTTCTTGTGGTCTGGGTTTTTTTACTACCAAGATGACTACTCCTATCCACCTTCCTCAGATCATTAATTTATTTAATCCCACGCCTCGTCGGTTTGCAGGGCTCTGTTTTCCCGGGAGGGCTCGGGAGGGAGATCCTGTTCCAAGGCCTGTCCAATGTGCTCTGCAGAGCTGCCCCACTGCAAGGGGAGAAGTCACCCAACCAGTGCTCTCCATCCATCCTGTCACTCTTTTTACCCTCTCCTCTGGCCTAGACACAAATCAAGGGAGGCTGGGCATCCTGCAGCCAGTTCGTTGTGTTTCCTTTCTTTCCTCCCTCTTCACCACTTCTCCCTGCCAGGTGCCTCCTCTCTCTCTGCAAACCCCTCAGGGAAAAGCTGTCTTGCCTATTTTGAGCCCATATGTTAAATTAATGTTCTTGCTGCTCTCCTGGATCCTGGGTTAATTGACAGAAGCAAAAGGCAGAGGGAAGAGGCGCTTCTCCAAACATGTGGGTGCACACAGCAGCCTCTCCTGGCAGCAGGACAGATGGCTCCTGGGTCTCTCCACTTGCTCTAAATTTCAGAAATCACAGAATATTCTGAGTTGGGAGAGATCCACAAGGATCATCAAGTCCGGCTCTGAAGTGAATAGCTCTTACAACGATCACTCATAACCCTGATGATATGAGCACCATGCTCTAACCAACTCAGCTAATCTCAGGGTCACTGGACCTGGAGATCTGTCTGTGGAAGTGAAGGAGGAGTGAGATGGCAGAAATGATGACTCAGAGCTGTCACCCGGTCCAGGTGTCTGGAGGGGCCAGGGTTTGATGCTACGAGAACATTTCGGTCACCCAGTCAGTTCCCACAGCACCATCTCTCCTGGATGCTTGCGATGGACCTAACTCGTTCTCCTTGGAGAACTGCAGCAGCAGATTTGGAGCTGTTTTCCCCCCCCTCTCCCCAAAGGGCAGGTGTCCTGGGCTGCTCCCAGCCCTGTGCCTTGCCCATGCAGCCTCTGGTTCCAGCTATGGGAATGGGCTGATGCTCCTGTCCTGTCCTTAATACCCTCCTTATCCTGTTACAGCCTCTGTGAATCAATCACCAACATTCATTCCCAGAAGGAAGTTCCATGTGCTCCATATGGCACTGCCTCCTTCTGGCTTCCAAAGTGAGCTGCAATAAAATGCATCCATCATTCACAGAAGCTTCCTCTCCCTTTGGACAAGAGCAACTTGTTTGGCAATGAGAAAAGCCCCACCACCCCTTGGATCTCCTAATTTGACGGGTCTGGGAGCTGGCAGATGAATATCTTAAATAACTAATGGTGACTCAGAGGAGCGTTAAACAAAGATAACATTGTCACTTCCTCTCTGTTCCTCTTTTGTTTCTTACTCTTCAGCTTTCCTGCCGGTTTATTATCTCTTCAGTTTCCCTTCTGATGATCTTGTTACTATGACAGGATGTGTATTATCTTTGGCAGCCTCTTGCAAACGTACGACCTGTTGCATCAACGCACGGCAGGAATAAATAAGACGGGTGCACGCAGAGCAATGCCGGCACCTTCGGGACGGGTGGGAGTGCAAGAGGAGGGCTCTGTTTGGCAGCTCGGGGGGAGTGGTGGGTGAGGGGAGGGTGTGGTGAGTTCCAGGGGGGAGAGTCTCTTTCCACGAACCCCTTTCCAGTCTGGAGGCTCCGAAACGGAGTCTCCAGCAGTCCAGAATCTGGGCTGCCTGTTCCGTAAATCTGCCGTGCACTGCTAAATACTTCCCAAGGCTCCGTCCCGCAGCAGCCCTGTTTCTCAGGGATGGGGCTGATCTGTGCCGCACCACATGAGATCTGCAGATAAAGGCAGCCTTGAGAAGCCCTGGGATGAGCTGATAATACCAGCAAACACCACTGGCACCACCAGAAGTGCTCCCATTCAGAGGATCGCTTGCTCATTTATTTCAAGGATGCGCTGATTGCACGGTTACCACTTCACGCTGTTATTTGGGTATATCCAGTGCCTGTTAGTCACTGCTGGAGATCTGCAATAACCACCCCTCCCCAAGCACTGCACAAAGCCAAAACCCAGCAGGACCATCCCAGCCTCCTCTTCAATAACAAATGTGTCTCAATGGGGATCACCCGCTGCAGGAATGAACCACATCCCTCGGATTCCAGGCTCATGGTTCCCGAGCACCGGAACTGCTGAGTTCTGCCCATGTGGCTGGCAATTCTTGGTATGGCAGAAAAATCTTCAAAGCTGAGAAATGTCTGGATAAAAGGCTCTGGTCTGGTCTCTCGTTTTTTGTACAGAAGGCCTTGGGGAAGGAGGAAATCTCATTAGGAATTAACTTGGGATCAAATATGACCTCCCAAGTGATTCTGAAAGGCCAGGTCAGTCTAAGGGAAAACTGCTTGATGAATAGAGCCACCTCAGACTTCTTTGAAGAAAAGTACTGCATGAAATTTTGATATTACTAAGTATTTAATAGATCTAATTTACAAAGCAGTGTTGCTCCCAATTCCCAGAGTGCTAAAAATCCTGCAACCTATTTCTTTACAAGTACGACTTCAATTCATTCATGGCTTTTAACGCAGCAAGCTGTTTAACAGCTGCAAAAAATGTTTTAGGACAGGGAGCCTGAGCCCTTGCAAAGTGCACCAGGCTCTGTTGTACCTTCAGCAAGCCAGGAGAGTTCTGTAGCTCTGTTATGACATGAGGTACCAGGGTTTTCACACTCAGCCTGGAAGCAGCACCAGCACAGCGTGGGAAGTCGTCACAGGGATCTTTGCTCGCTCATGAGCTACCCCAGGACAAGCAACCTCCACTCAGGGGAACTTAAAAATTAGGAGAGATGCCCAAATGCCCCCAAATCCCACGTTTGCAGGAATCCCACAGCCACGTGTGAGCAGGTGCATCGTGTCCCAGGCGTTCAGGAGTCCCTTTGGGTGATGGCTTCATGTCTGGCCGGGTGACAGAGGGAACTGTGACTGCGTTGGTGTGAGCAGGGCTGGACCCGCCCCGTGACCACAATGCAGGAGTCCTCAAGCATCCCGTGAGACAAGAGGACAGTGACACCTCCAGCCGGGTGGCGAGAAAGTCCTGTGATTCACATGGTCCTCAGAGCCCTGCCATTCTGGCCGTGCACAACATCTCAACAGGGACGAAGGATGTTGCGCTCGCACTGGTGCCATCTGACATGCAGTGCCATGTGACAGGGTCTCATCCTGGTCCTTTGTGATGTGGAGCCCAGAATTCCACTGGCATGACAACGGAATGTTACAACAGCGACACACAACCTCTGCCAGAATCCCCCAAAGCCAGGGTGGATACCATCCAGCTCCTTGTGGAAGTGTTCTGAAGACATTAATTGTCTGTCAGGACCAAACAGAAAAGTATCCAGGATTTCGGTGAGTCTTGTGAGAACATCAGGGTTTTTTTAATAAATATTTGAGTGGGTTTTCCACTTCTGCTGAATCCAGGGAGGCCAATACTGAGGGGAGAGAAGTCTCCATAAAGCCAGAGGTCCTTGGGAGCGGGAGCAGTGAGAGAGCTGACTAATGCAAGCCAGCTGCCATCTACCCATCGCAGCTCCCCTGCTCACACATTCCTTGCTGAGACTTTTCCAGGCTGCTGCTTGGTCAGAACCACTCTCACTGGAGCTTTTCTTACAGAATTTTGGATTTAGAAGACCTCAGGTTTGTTTCCATGCTGGTGAGCACTGGAAATAACTCCAGGCATGCACGGTGCTGTCCCTGCACACTCTGCTGCAAAGCTCAGCAGCAAAGGGAGGGCACACACCCCTCTCCTGCTCCAAACTGCTTCTATCACAGCACAAGCCTTGTGTCCTGTTCCCTACCCAGAGATTTGTTTAAAAAGCCAGATGTTTGCTCAGTGAACTCAACTAGAAATAACTTGCCTTTGACAAATCTCTTACCTGTGAAGGCTGCAAGCACCCACAAATGGTTTACAGAGCGCCTTGATCAAAGGCACACAGTTGCAGAAGCTTTCTCAAACCAGAGCCTCTGAACATTCTGTGTGAGAGAGCCCCTTAAAAGAAGGCAATAAGTATGTTTAACAAAAAGACCACAACTCCCCCCAAAAAAACCAACTAAAAAAACCCCCAAACCAAAATCCCAAAAAACCCCAAGGAGTTTCCCTTTTGTACCAAATGCCTATGAGGAATTAAAAAAAATATTTCTGTGCGTGCTGGAACACAAATAAGAAGACAAAAGTGAAACCTCTGCTTTTCCCACTTGGATTTCATTTTGACCAAAGAATAACCTCTTTTTTTCACGGGTAATACTACTGGTCCCTCCTGTTACTGTAAGCTGGGGAAAGGGAAAATATAGAAGAAACATGGGGAAAAAAAATCACTGCTTGCTTTACTTTTATGGCTGTACTGGGCTTGCTTTTCTTTTGGAGGTTGAAGCAAACAACATAATAAGTGAAGTAACTGGAAAACAATGGTTAGAAAACAGTGAGAAAGTCAGGACACTTTCCCCAGGACTTGATGCTTCTCTGCTTGCAAGGCTGAAGCTGTGGAGGCACATCCCAAGGCAGACTAATTTGTATTTCTTACCCCAAAAGGCAGTGCAGGAGCAGGTATGAAGTGTCTCCATCCGTTAAGCTCCTCCTAAGGTTTGCCACCTGAATGGGACACACTGTTGATCCATTCCGGGGGGGGGCGTGTGTGAAAAAGACTTCTGGGAGCAACTTCTGATCCTCTCCAGGAGGCAAGGCCAAAACATTGCCAAACTAAGCTGGTTGGAATGGTCCCTGCCTCTGTGATTAAGGGGATTCATAAATATTCAATGTTTCTTGGCAGCTGGGAGTGCTTCACTTGTTCCAAGTATCTCAAGGGGGATGGGAAAGGCAGAATGAGCCTTAGTATTTCTGACACCCCGCAGAGACAATGAACCGGGGAAGGAGAGTGCTCGTCTTCTTGCAGCGAAACATTTCACGTAGGGTGATTTTAATAATTCAGCCCTTGACTGGTCTGTTTAAATGTTTGATGCCTGTGAGTTGAGCTTTAAGATCCGACCTCCTCCGAATCCGAGGGGCTGGATGCCGGTCGGGCGCCCTGTGACTTCCTTGGTGGTGGATTAAACATCTTCCCACGGCACGGCCGGAGTCCTAAGAGCAGGAATTCCTCTGCGTGAAATTCCGTCTCTCTCACACCAGGGGGAAAAATATTGGCTACCCCATTCTGGTTAGTGTTTGGAAGAGAAGAAAAAAGTAGTAGGAATAAGGATCGAAATGTTTAATTACATCCTGCTCATATTAGAGACAGCCGAGCACTTGGACCGCAGAGGAAGGCATTTTTTTCTGGATTTCTGGACAAGCCCCAGGATACTGAGACCTCCTGCTCCCACACAGTGGAGTTGCTATGCTTGTATCTCCTTTGACTGGCCAGATTTTGGCCATTCTCAGAGACAGGACACTGTGCCAAACACATTCTGAGTTTGCCCAGGTTGGAAGATGCCAACATTCAAGGAACCACAGCCTTTCTGCTCTCCCAGCCACTGGCATGTCGCCACATTCAGAAACTCTCCGTCCCACAGCTAGAGTTTGCCATCAGCTTTGTTCATGAGAGACCCTTCACTTCCATGTGAGATCCTGATCTTGCAAGCCCTTATCCTAAATTATCCATGAAATGTGGGAGCATGAGTTATGCATGAGATGAATTATCCATGAACAGGGTTGGTCGCCTTCTCTCTTTGTCAACTCTGTAGGTTCCAGCCAGGTATCAAAGCATGGAGTAGGCTGGGGCTTTTCCCCCCCTCCAAGAATCTGCATTTTACACAGCAATGTACAAAACCTGGGAAAGAGCTTAAATATTCAGTGAGTTGTGTTGGAAGAACACAGAAGGCTGTCTGAGAGTGCACAGGGTCATCCTTTCCCCAAAGGTGCAGTTTCGGATCCTAAATCCAGTCAGTGGTTATTCATTCCTGTAAAGAGCTCCAAGAATGATGGAGACAACTTGTCTGTCTCTGACAACACACTCCCACACCCAGGCTGGTGGTGACTGTAGCCATCTATGAACTTGAGCTTAGGATTCAAGCCCTTTCTCCGTGACAAACACAACAAAGTCTTAAGTTTGGTGGATATCTACTGATTTTGATGTGAAAGTCAACAACGATGGAGTTGCGTTACTGTTCTTGAGGTTGCTTGTCAAAGTTGGTCGGTTTAGAGAAGGGAGAGGGAAGAGAGGATTCTGGAAATTTGATATTTTGGGGGGAGGGATGTCCTGGGGGGTTTTTTGAGAACCCCTGACCAGCTCTATCACCTACCACCTTGCTAACTGTGTGATTTATCCCCATGCAAGGCCAGCAACAATGTCGGCACCAGCTTTCCCATGTGAAGCCAGGAGCCCCTCCTCATCACTGGAATGCACACCCTACCACACCTCCAGGGACATCAGATACATCTTCCTCGAAAGCTGCAGGAACATCCCCGCGTTCCGCGCCCTGGACGCCGCAGGCGCCAGCAATGTCTACCAAGGATCCACGTCCTGCCACCCCGCGTTACGGCACTACCTCAGCACGGATGAAGGCTGCTACTCCTCTCTTCCTCAGTACCTCCCCACCTTTTTCACCTTCTCCATGCACCTGGAGAAGGAAGGCACGGATTTGAGACGCTCCCCCGGCTCCAAGAAAAGGCTGCCGGTGTTTCGCCAGCTCTGCGGAGAGGCCGTGGAGGAGCTGGAGGAGCTGCCCGGCGCCAAAGCGCCCAGGGAGAACATGAAAGGCTGGAGGGTCACACAAGCAGCTGGGTGCTCCACCTGCAGCAAAGCATGAACTGACTCTGAGATACTGTCTGGGAAAATACAACACTAACAGTGTCCTTACGTTACCAGGGGGTCAGTGGAGACATGGTGTGGGCTCGGCTTCACTGACAGCCGAGGGCTGGGAAAACAGAAGGATGGGAAGGGACAGTATTGTCTACCTGGGATATTCCTGCCACTCTTCTGGGTGCCATGGCAGACTGCCAGTCAAATGCACTGGCAGCTTGTAGCGGGACGGCCATCCAACCACATCCCTTCCACTGAATCCCTCCAGCAGGCTGGAAATAAAGGAAAACTTCCTTCTCCACATCCCAAAACCCAGCAACACCTCCTGGGCTGACACCCACAGCCTGCCTTCACTGAGCATCCTCTCCAGCTGCTGAGCTGGAGAAAAATGTGTCGACTAAAGCACCGAGTACAGGCTGTGACAGAGCAAGTACCAAACGCTCTGTGGGAAAGCAAAAATGTGAAAGGGAGAAGAAAGCAAACAAAACATCTCACGTGAGAGCGCCCCGGAGGGAATCTGGGAGGTTTTCAAATCTAAAGGTTGAAAAAAATAGTGACAATTAGAAGAAATGCCCCACAAAAAAAAAAAAAAAAAGAAAGAAAAAAAAAAAGCAGGATTCAGGGGGGTTGGCACATGTATGATTCTTAGATGTGTTCCTGAAAGAAGCTGTTTACACCTGGAAGATCCCAGCCCAACCTGACAGGATCTCCTGACTAGGAAGGTGAAACCAGGGTCAACAGAAAAGGGTAAAAGACAGTGGAAAGTGCAATGGTTTGAGGCCCAAAGAGGGATAGGATGTTACTCAGAGGACTTCAAGGCAAACAGGGCAATCAGAAAACAGGAGGAAAACCACATGGGGGGAAAATCCCAGACCTGCAGAACCTTGGAAATGGGCAGGTATTTGTGAAGGGGGGCTTGTCAGGGAGAAATGATGAGTCTGATGCTTATTTGGGACCAAAGTACAGAAGGCTGTGAGGTCTGCTGGGGGAAAAAGAAAAAAAAAAAGAGTTTAAGTTAAAAGCTGCTGATTATCCTTTACCTTGGGACAGTTACAGTGACAGAATCCCACAGGGATTGATTGCAGGTACAAAAACCAGGCTGTAGGGTTTCCAAAGAGAGGTCTGAGTGATTGTCAGAGGTTGCTCTTGCAGGGCCAAGCACTCAAGGGGATGCAATCCAACAGGCTCCTCAACAGGCATCCTCCTGATGCCAGGAGAAAGGTTTGAGGATGCTGAGCTATTCCAGGGAGGGGAATTATTCCCAGAGAAAAAAATTCCCACCGGTTAAGTTTGGGTGTTAAAGTGCTGAGACTAGGGGTGAAAAATCTCAGAAGAGCACAGTGAGAAACAGAGGGACGTGGAGATACCACATAACCACCTCAACTGCCTCCACACACAGGGGGAGGAGTCAGACTAGCAAGGGTAGACCAGAGGATGAGGACGGGTTATGCTGACAAAAATAAAAGTTGTTTGGGGAAGAACTCTGCAAGGAGTCTGTAGGTCGTGCTGGAGACTGAGTTTAGATCCCCCCAGTCAGAAAGGGACTGAGTCATCATGGAGGCTTTAATTTTTGAGGCACAGATTGCAGAGCAAATGTTGCTTATTGCAGGCACCACTTATTCCTGAGCACGATAATAAACAGACTTTGTCTCCAAATGGTTACTGATCCAGGACGACACAAGGCTATTTTAGTAGTATTTCAGTGAATGTGAAGACATTACAGAAGAGGTTGACCTAGAAAATAAACAGGGGTCCAGTGATCAGAAGTTGATGCCATTTAAATTAAATGGAAGGAGATATTAAAACAGGTCAGTAGCTGAGGCCATTTGTGATGAATTAGCATGAAATTACCAGCATGGCAACAAGGAATTTTGCTGCCTCTAACAAACTGGGAGTGGAACCATATGCCTGGAGTTTACCAAACACAGCACCCACGCTCAAGGAAATGGGGCAGGAGCAATCGTGACAGCTCAAGAGCTGACCTCAATAGTTCACTTCCATTTCAAGCCAGTTCTGGAGGTGAGCAGAAAACAGAGCCCAGTGTAATAACCCTTCATGAAGGACAAGGTCATGTCGTGCTGGCTGGGCAAACACGTCACCCACCGGCCACAACCTACACCCAAGGCCACACTCTGCAAACAGGATCCCAATAACAAGCCAAAAATCATGAAGAGCCTAAAAAAACCGTCAAAATTTCCTCCACTGAGAAGCCCAGGAGAAAAACCGCCTTGAGAGAGTTGGTGGCAGGCACCAGGTTAGTGCTCCTGCGATGCAAATGAGATTTCTCTGGTAGACCTTGATCTGTGAGGACATCAGTCCAAATCTAGAGACCTTATCTGGCACCTTCTTTGAAAAGGAACCAGTTCTTTTAGGCATGAAAAGCCTGGTATATCTAATCCATGTAGGCATCAGCCCGGCTCTGTAGGAGATAGATTGAATGAGTACCAGTGAAGTTCCTCAAACAGTGGCCAAGGGACTCATCTCTTTGGCATTTCCATTGATGGATTTGGCATAGACAGACGTATTGGATTTAGGAAGATTGCTGATTCCCCGAAGCTGAAAGGAATCTATTTCTCCTGTGGGAGAAATTAAGTGACCTTGAGGAACAGCAATGGCACGAAATCTCCTGCAAAAGGAGCTTCTGCTCTAAGCTGGGAGCTCACACACTGGGAATGAGGGAGGGAGGGAAAGGCAGAGATGAACTTGCCTCTCAGGGGCTGGTGATAAATCTCTGATGTAATGTGGCTCTGAAAAAGGCAAATTCGATAGCAGAAGGTGTCAGGGGAGATATTCCCTTTAGAGAAAGCCAACAGCTTCTGTTGTTGCACAAAGCCCCATGGAGATCTTGTTTGGAGTCCTGTTCCAGCTCCAATCAACCATGTTCAACTGAGATCAGCTGAAACCAGGACAGGTGGGAGAATGGGTGGGATGAAGATCCTTCCTTGCGGACCTGCAGGAGTTTGGCAAAAAGTGAAGTGAGGGGATGGAGCTGCTGCCTGAACAAAGAGCTGGGAGAGGAGCACTTGGAAAGACAGGGAAAAGAGTGACTTGAAGCTGGCATTCGTAGAGGTGGAGATAAAAAGCCCAAGGATATGCTTCAGCTGGAATTACAGGATCCTTCAGCATGAAAAGAGCAAATCTGTGGGACACACTCCAGTTCAGAGGAGCAAGGGAGGAGGAGCTGAACAAGAGGATAGATCTGTTCAGGAAGAAGAGGATGCAGCTGTTATGAGGAGAATTTCAGGTTGATGAGGTTGATGACCAAGAGATCCTGAGCAGCACACAGTCTCTCTACTCCTGAAACAGCCAGTTACAAGATGCTTTTTTTATGGTAGTGCTGTCATGTTGGTGTGAATATTTGGGGATATGCCTCCCTCTGTGCTCTACCAACTGCCTTGAAATTTGCTCTGGATTCTAGATTTTCCCTTCCTGAAAGGCAGGCCTGTTGCTGAGATCTTGCAAACTGGAAAAGATATCTCTTTCTTTCCCAACATCAAAACTCTACCAGCTGGCTGGCCTAGCATTGCCTCTGCCAAAATCCTTCAGAACCCAGCACTAAGACAGTTTCATCCTCTCAGTCACAGCTTTTTTAGCCTCAGTTCTTCTCATGCAGGTCTTCATCTTTCCCCCTGCCTTTCCTCCCTTCGCAGTCATCAGCATGCAAAACCTTCTACCTCCTGCTATTCCCCAAACGCCTCCCAAACCCAAGGTCTCCACGGGTGCCTTATGCATGTGTGTGAAGAGCAATCAGTGCCTCACCTCCCGTAATTGGAGTTGAGCCTCCAGAGCCGAGAGATGAATTTGATCTCTGCTGTTCTGCATGTGAGGGATGAGCCAGGGGGCTGAACTCCGACGTGCTTTGGAGTTTAGGAGGCTTTACAGCACGGCACCGGGATCAGGACGTCCTCCAGGGACTGGTGTAGGACACAGGCACACAGCTCTCCCTGCCTTGGTGGCTGTGCCCTGTGCTCTGCTCCTGCCCTCAGAAGGGGCAATGTCTGTCCAGCTCCTCGTAAATTAAAACCACTGGTTGCTCTAAAACTGTTTTCTTCCTCTGGCCTTTGGCAGTGACGGGAGTACAGCGAGGGACAGGTGCTTTAACCATTCCAGAGGTGTCCCAGCGCACACACACATGGCCATGAACAGAGAGGCCCCTGTGCCTCTGCAGAAAGCCGCCCACTTCCAAGAATGGGGCACTTGGGCAAATCTCTGCTGCCTCACACCTACACGTGGGACTGTGGCTTTGCCTCTAAATGCTCCTTGAAAGGTGGTCTCAACCTGCGAACACGTGAGGCAGAAATCTGAAGGTGCCTTCTCTCTCAGGTGCCCGAGGAATCAGTGCTCCCAGGGGAGGGGAAATTACCTCCTCCCCGTTCCACGGCGTCCGCTTGCGAACAGGCTGGATCCTGAGCAGGGCTGGCATCCAAACGGGGAGGGGAGGCCTATCCCCACAGGTGCCATCACATTTAGACAGGCGATGGTGTGTGCAAAAACATGTTCATCTGTGAATACCGGAGCAAATTACTGTCTTGTGATTATTTATATGAAGATGTGTTTGTGGATGAATTACCAACCAGCCTGGAGCAAAGAAACGGAGCAGTGACTCCACCTAACATGTCAGCAGGCAAACCAACAACCCACTTGGGATAGTCATTAACAAATTAACTGATCACCCGGGTCTCCCGCTCCCTGTGGGGGATCTGTGTGCCTGGAAACCCAAAGCAGCAGATTTGCATTTGTGACGGAGGTGTGTGGGGACAACACCATCACTGACTGCAGGCCAGGGCTGGCTGGGCAGAACTCAGAGCTGGGCAGAGCCAAACTTGCCAAGTACAGGCTGCAGATGAGAACAGAGCAGAATGAAGACCCAAAAAATGAAAGAAAGGCAGGGAAAGGCTGCTGGAGAGGAAGGGGAAGTAAGTGTGAGATGAAATGAGAGAGTGGGGAAAAAAAATTAACAGCTTTCTTTGTTCCTTTTCATTTATAGACAATATTATAGTTCTGCACAGAAGGACTAATTTAGCCCTCTGCACAGCCCCAGTGACCCTTCCTAATAGAAACCATTTAAATCTTTAAACAATTTACATGAAAATGTAACTTTGCTGTGAATATATTTCTTCCCCCTCCTGCTCCCATCACAAGTGCAATCCTTCAAATCTCTGACAGCTTCCATTATCTCTTAATGAAGTGAGAGCATCTTTCTTAGGAGATGCGCCGGCCCTGAGGTTAATCTCCGAAACGAGGTTCACAAATAAAAACCAGAAGAGGGAAGAGAAAAAGGAGAAGCAAACACTTGAAAGAGCTCAAGTGGATGGTCCCTCCACCACCCAGAGACTTCAGATCCACGAGGGCAGCGATCACATCCTCCTTGAGTGTGAGCTGATGGGTGATTCTGTCCCCCCCATCCCAAGGGACACCCTCATGGGTCTGGGGTGGCTGGAACCTCCTGGGGGCCCAACCTCATGCCTGTGCCAAGGCAAGGGTGGACAGTGCCTCTCCCAGAGGTCCAACTGCTGATTTATGGGTGGGTGGGCTCTGAGAGACAACGGGAGCCCTGGGAGCTGTGAGGGACACCAAGGCCAGGCCAGGGAAAGCAGGAGAGAGAAGAGCACAGAGCAGCCTGTTAAAAATGTCATCCTGGGATGCCCAGGGCTGGGAGCACTTTCCCACTCAACAGGCTGAGCTCTTCTCGTGGCACTGACTCACTTGTCCCAACACAGGCACCAGCAGAGCTCCCCAGCACAGCCCGGTCCCTCAGACACACCAGGCTTGTACCTGAAAGGCCCACGGAGGCACCAGGATCACCATCATCACCAGTCTCACCAGCTCTGGAGACCGTGAGCCTGAAACAGGGGCTCAAGAGCATCCTCCAAAGCACGTGGGGTTCTGTGTACCCTCGTGGCACCTTGGCAGGTCAGGAGGAACCACCTGCAGCTCGCTGACAGGGACAGGCTGGGACGCAGAGACAGCACGGATGCAGGAGCCACACACATCTCTGGCCCAAGCATCAGCTACAAACCTTTTGGTGTGTTTGATCACTGGGAGACACACAGCAGGCCCCTGGGGCTCGTGCAGGGCTGCAGGGTGTTTGTGGGAGTCTGTCACAGGGGTATCTGCAGAAGGTTGTGAAGGCAAAGCAAAGGATGCCGCTCCATGCTCTGCCCTCCGTCAGATGCTCCCTGAATCCCCCCCAGGCTGGAGGGCTGCTTTGCAAGAGGGCTTTGTGGTGATGTGGTGGAGGTTTAAGAGAGAGGACACGAGGAAAAATAAATGTAAAGGGCTGGAAATGAGGACAGAAAGGCTGAAAAGCTATTGAGATTAGAGGAGACAGTATGGAAAAGGGGATAAAAAATCAGGAATGTCTCAGGGGAAGGCAGATTCACAGGAAGGGGGACTACTGAATTGAACAGAAGAGAGATGAAAGCAGAAAGCAACAGCAGAGAAAAATAAATAGTTATTTCCAGAAAAACAATAAGGTTTGAAATATTCTGGTCTAGAAGGAAGAAAAGGAAAACAGAAGCCCACCAAGAGTTAGCAATTCTGGCTGTTGAAGCTGCTTAAATGAAGGAAACAAAGAAAAAGAAAACATAAAGCAGAAAAACAAGGAGCTGAGCGATGCAGGGAGCAATTCTTTCAGCAACAGTTTGCTCCCTACCGTGTTCTCCACCAGGCTGGTGTGGGACAGCATCAAACCACAGCTCTGTATCTCTGAACAAAGCATCGCTCCCAAGCTCAGCACAGGAATTGATACTCTGTGGCCTCAGCACCCTACCCATCAATTTGCCTTCAGGCCACAGGATCAATGAGCCCCTGGCCACAACTGGAGAGTTTTTCAGGCCTGTCTAAATATAAAACTACTTCCCTGCTGCCAAGTAAGCCCAAATTTGAAAATACTTGTGTGGAAGTCTGTCATCCTGAGGAAAGAGAAAGTCTCTGAAGAGAAAGAGCAAAAGGCACCGGCCGGAGCTGCAGCTCAGCAGATCCAGCCTAACCCAAACCCTCCAGCTGGGAAACCTGGGCAGTGACAGATGTCCTTGCTGATAAGTGCATGAGGCAGTTATCAATCAAGCCTAAGTGAAGGCAAATCAGTCCTCATCTGTGCAGGGTAAGCCTCGTTTGCTGCCTGGTGTCGAGTAAGAGGGAGCTCTGCTCTGCACTCGGGGATCAGCCGTGCCTGGCAGGTCACCCGGCTGCTTCTGATGTCCCACGGGCTGGAGCCGAGCTTGGGCTTTGCTGGGCCTGATCCACTGGCCCAGGCTTTGCTACTGCACACAAGAGCAAAGAGAGGGAGGACATGGATGGGACAGAAGCTTGGGATCTCTCAGTGTATTCCCAGGACTCAGCGTCACCTTGGAGCGGCTCTGGCGTAACCTCTCCCTGTCCCACGCAGGGCTGTGGGACATCAGCAGTGTCCCCTCACTAACTGGACACCTCTGACTTTCCTCCATCCCACTCTGGGTTTCAAGGGGGCAACTTCCCTCCCAGGGGTAAGTAATCCAACCCAAGCAGGGGGAGAGGAGGAGCTGGGAGAGGGAGTTGTGAGGGGCAAAGCAGCCTCTTCTGCTGCTGCTATCCCAGCTTCCCCCAAAGCTTCTTTCCTCCCGGCATATTGAGGCACAAACAGCTCCCGTTCAGTGAAGAGGGGTTGGGAGGGCGAGTGGGATGGAGGATAACCAGCTGCATGTCAGGCCTGAGTGCCGACAGCCCTGCAGGCATCTCCAAACAGGGCTTTTAGCCAGTTCCCTTCCTCTCACCTCCCCTCTCCTGCCTCTGCACGGTGAGCAGGAGCGAGTTAACCCCCTAACCTTTAATCAAGGGCTTGTGTACATGGAAAAGGATTGATGGAGCTTGTCTCCCTCATGGCCTCACGCCACAGCTCCGATTACACCATTAACTCCCCAAGCCGAGCACCCGGGCTGGTATCGGCAGCCAAGGAATAATGATCCTGGAAACTGCATTACAGAGCGATTGCTGGGAAGCAGTGGGATGCAGAAATGGGCATTTCCAACCTGAGGTGCTCTGGGAAAACCAGGGACCTGCTGACAGGAGGAGGAGATGGAGGGTCCTCGCTCTACACACATGGAAGGAGGGCTGGGTATGAACTCCACTGCCCCAGATGACTTTGATCAAGTTGCAGCCTGTCCAGGTCTGATGAACAAAATGCATCCCAGAGAGTGAATGGTCTTGGGGAAATCCCACTATCCATGACCAGGTGAGCCACTAAACTAGATGGGCTGCAGGACCTGCACCGAGGTGCAGGCAGGTGTCCTGGGCCAGCATCAGTTTAGAGACCTGGGACGTTTTTCCCTTTGTTTTGAGTACTGAGGAGTCTTCACACACATGAGAGATCTCTCAGACCCTGGATGAGAGCCTGGTGGATGCAGCAGGACACGAGATTCGTGGGGCTGTGTGGGGAGACAGGGGAAGCATGAATGATCTTGGCAGTAAAGACAGACCTGCAGGTTAGGAGACAGCCTCACTTCAACCCAGGGAAGCTGAATTATTAACAGCCTGGATTAATGACCCCAGAGATTGAACATCTCCACCAGGAGATACCAAAGGACCCTACCTGCAACTGGAGGAATCTCTTCAGTCAGGTCTTCACATGTTACGTGGCAGAGAACATGTCAGATCCATGCTGTGAATGAGGATGGGCCAGTCCACAGGTGCCAGGATTATGGATTCACTGGCTGTCCTGGGGCACAGGACCTTTTTCTTCCTTCTGGTTTGAGCCAGAAATGTCACCTCACAGGTGATGCATCCCTGCAAAAAGCTTTCTTTTGGTAAACTTTTAGATGCTGGAAAAAACCCCCACATGATCTGAAAATCAGCAGCTCACTGGATCACGAGCTTCCCTCAGGCTGAGCAATGGGTGAGAAGGGGGACAGGGGGTGGAAGGGGTGACACAGACAGTGCAGGGACAGGTTGAGAACTGAGCCAGGGCTGGGGGGCTCCAGGAGGAAGAGAGATGGCTGGGAGAGAATCCTGGGAGTGCTTGTGAAAACCAGCCAACTCAGCCAAAGCAGGCAGGACTCGACAAGGAGCCAAGGCTGCACGGGGTGTCCTGCTGCTCAGCCTATTGCTGCAGCTCCTGGGGTGGTACCATTCCTCCTTGTAGCTCCACAGGGTGGGAAAATCCTGCCAACAGCCAGCAACTCCAGTGGCAGGGTGGGTACCACCTTCCCCTGAGTACAGCAGCTGCCTCTCCCAAGTGGGTGTGAGGCGTGACCTGCTCTCCAGAGAGAGAGAGCTCTGCTCTCCATGGAGGAAAACTCGTCCTCCTGAATCCACGTCCATGAGCGTCTGGGAAGTGGGATGCTACTGACACCCAGTGGCTCCGTGCATCCTGCAGACGGGGACTGGATCCTGGGCTGGTGGAGTAGACGTGGCCACACTCTCCCCACCTCCTTTTGGGGCGACCTGTCTCTTCGGGGACTCATTTGTGGAGGGAGGGCTTGGAGCCTCATGGCCACCATGTGCTCGTGGCATGGCCAACAGTGACATCCCTGGCAGCACAGCTCTGCAGGGCAGCAAATGGGACACAGGGGACAAGCAGGAACCCCTGAGGGTGGCGGGTCCATGTTCAGCCCAACAGTGTCTGCCTTGTGTGGGGAGACAGTGTGGGAGATGTTCTCACTGCCAGCACAGCACCTCCACCTCTGCAAACGGCTGCCTTATTTTATTCTAAAAGCTAACAAATAAGTGCCCTACATTGCCACAGAAATGCTGGAGAGTGGAAGAAGGGGAGAGGCTGGGGTTAGTTTCCTCTGAGATGATGTGGTTTCTGCTCTCCAGATGCCCCTGCCAGCTCTGATGGTCAGCTCTGACCTCTGCAGCCCCATAAACACTGCAGGGATGGAGGCTGGGATTTTGGGATGGAGCTCCACAGGCCAGCTGCCTGTGTGAGTGTTCCTGTGGTGCCTCCCCTCATAAACATTTTGGCTCCAGGCGAAGAAGCGGGTTAAAATTGGAAGTGGATTTACCCAAATCAGGGTAGCCCCATTCACATTCCAGAACGAGACCATCTACACACAGGGAATTATTTCAAAGCAGCAACGGAGCTTTTCGATCCACTCCGCATGTCATTTCAGCTCCAAAATCAAGCAAGCAAGGAAACAGCACAGAAAAATAACAACAAACTGCCTGCATTTGGCACCCCACGGTGCACAACCAGACAAGATACAGCCTCTGACCTGAAGAACAGCAGCAGATAAGATGGACAGAGAACAGAATAGAAAAGAGTGCAGGAGCAACACTTCACAGCTGAGAAAACCATATTTTCCTATGGGCCTTCACACTGACAAGCTCTTGTTTCTGCTACAGAGAGCACCCGGAGGCTGCTGAAACAGAAATGCATTTTTAATTATTTGTTATTATCAATTGCTTTGCAGATAGAAGCTGCTGATAATAGAAATCCGTTGGAGCGAGCTGAGGAGAGCAACAGCTCTTTGGGCTGTGTGAGCAGGGACACGACTGTATAAAGGCACGACTTACCCAAGGAAGATTATCCCAGAGTCTCAGAGTGGACCAGCCATCATCCCCGTGGGATCAGAGGAAGAAGGGATGCTTCCTCTGCAAGTGTACAAATCAAATTGTGGGTGGAGAAAAAGAAACAGAAGCACTAAGCGAAAATCGCTGTGGCCAAAGCACATGGTGCACAGATTTTGTGCACGGCGCACAGATTTTGTTTGTATTCCTCCAGGGAGGGCTGGTGATCAGGAAACACTGGTTGGAGATAAGGCACCAAATCTGGGCTACAAACAGGGACAGAAGGGAGAGTCTGGAAGTTCATCTCTGCATCCTATTTCCAGGCCTTCATCGCCTCCTCTTCTGAAGCAAACTGGGAACAGGGAAGGCACCGTGTACCATGATCTGGGGGATGACACTGGGGTGTCCAAGGAGTGCAAGGGAATGCACTGACTGAATTAATGCACCATCTCTCATCCTAAATGAGCCTCCTTGGCATCCAGTCACACGCCCAGGGATCCAGCTCTGGAAACAAACGGGCTGATTAGCATCGACTGTGTTGTCATTACCGTGGGCAGAGACAGCTGATCGATGGCTACTCAATAAGGCACAGGCGGGTGTCAGTCACTCCAGGGGTGCCTCCTGCCTCCTCCACAGGGACCCAAATGGAGAACGAAAGCAAGTGTGGGTCCACTTTCATCCCCCAAAATATGAGGACTGCTCATGTGGCAGCAGCAGGGACCTGATCAGAGCAGTTGTCTTCAAGGCAGGACTTGGCTGCCCCTTGGCAGAGGGTGGTTTTCTTCAGGGCCCAGGAAGGTGCATCTCCCCACCCACAGCACACTGACAGTACCCTGTGAGGAGGAGAAATCCTCTCTACTCCCAGCTGTTATCATATCCCCTGCATGCTTCCCTACCCTCGTTCAGTAAACATCTTACACCCGAAGGATTAAAACACAAAGATCCTGGGCTGACCTTCCAGCTTGCCCTGTCTACCTTCTGCAGTCGCCAGCTCCGTGTGTTAACAAACAGCTCTGCCTCGTCTTCCCGCTCTTTCCAACTTGACACTTCTTCAATAGCCTTATTTTCTTGCGTTTGTTTTGTTCCCTGCATGTGCGCCAAAACTCCTCACTCCTGCTTCTTCTGCACAAATTGGTTTTGCCTTATACATTGTCTAGAGAGCAGTGAAGGAGGAGTGGAAGAATCACAGCCCCTTTCTCATCTTAGATCACACATTTTCCCTCTCTCCAAGCACACATTCAGAGCTGGGAACAAAACAGCGGCGGTGGCTGATTCCCATCGTGGCGGAGGATCATTTCAAGGCTGTAGTGTGAAAGGACTCTCCTGCCTCAGAGATGAAATGTGCTGTGGAGCCGAGGGAGAAGCAGCAATGAATAAGCAAGTGGTGCTGAGCAGGAGTGCTTGGTCCCCTGCCCTCTGCTCCCACTCCTCAGCCTGCAGGCACAGATGAGTGTCTGGGGGCAAGGCGAGGAGGTTCACAACTGAGCCGTGGCAGCAAGATGGGAGATGAAGGTCCTGGAGATACCTGGCTGGCTGCAGTGGCTCTGGGATGGTGCTCTCCCTATGAGACCTATGGAAAGAGGTAAAAGGCCATTTGCATCTACATGTGGGTCCTGGACTCTTCTCATGGGAAAACTCCAGATCAGTTCCAAACCCCAGTGAGGACACAACCAAAACCTCCGCGTTGCTCTAAGCGATTGCAAAGGCCTTATTTTCTTCCTTCAGCCCAGCAACCACCCAGCACAGGGACTGTCCCCTCGTGGGTCCGTGCAGCTCTTGGAGCCGGGGTGACAGGGCTGTCCTGTGAGGATTTGGACGCCTGAAGGGCAGGAGCAGCCCTCGGGCTTGGCGCTGGCACAGTGTGGGGCTGGCACAGGGCACAGGGGACGGCAGTGCTGCAGTCTGGCCAAGGGGCGATGAAGTCATGAATAACTTAAGCCAGGTCGTTATCTGCCAGGATGAGGTAGAATCTCCTTGCCAGTTAGGGATGACAGAAAACATCATTCACGGCCATTCCTGTGTGAGAGGAATCCAGAAGTACAGCAAAAACCAGGCCACCCTTTGTAGACGTGAACTTCTGACCCAGAAGAGGCTTTCTCGGGGAGAAGCTGCAAACTCTCCAAAATGCTCTTTTCCCTGCACTGTGCAGCTCCAGCTCCTTTTTTGCTGCCCTGCTTGGCTCCAATGAGCTGTCATCCATCCAGGAGCGGGTGTCTCCAGCCAGCTGGGAGCTGTGCTGCCCTGGCATCCCGCTAACCCTGGGCTGTGCTGCCGGAATGCCTCATGCCATGCCCGCAGGTGGGCACTAAGGGCTGAGCCTGGGGTCTCCAAGGGAAGCTCCTGGCTGTGGGAGTGCACTGGGGAACACGTGTCACCACAGAGAGCTGGCCCTGCCCGGTGTGCTGTCCTGGCTGGGTCCCACCACTCCCAAGGGAGGCACCACCATCCTGCTCGATCCAAAGGGACGCACAGGAGCATCCTGACAGTGGGAGAGGATCTGTTGGTGGCACTCAGACTGCTTCAGCTCATGCTCTGGCATGGATCCAGCTGCCGAGAGGGCTGGGATATTGGCTCCTGTCAGATGAGCTTGTAGCTGGCCTTTGAATAACATTTGAGACACCGATTTTCAGGCATCTGTGCAATTCATTACTCTCCAAATGACCACAATAGGCATCACACCCCAGGGCAACCCGTGCACCAGCAAATCCCCACCACTCACCTCCAGAAAGCTGTGAAAACCAGCAAGGTGCCAGTATCCAGTACTGAGCCTGGGTTGCTCCAGGGTCACAGTGCTGGGCGGGCAGTGCAGTGGCACGTGGAGGTGGATGGGAACGTGGGACCTGCCTGCGCTGGGAGCGGGGCTGCAGGAGGGATGTGTGGTAGTTGGCAGGACTGCTGAGCACCACGGATTTTGGGCTGTGCTCTAGAGCCCAGGCCATAACTAACAGTGCTGGGAGCACGCTGAAGCAAGAGGGGCTGTGCTTACCCTGCTCTCCCGATCAGGGTGTGCGGGGATGTGGCCTGTTCCGAGCCCGGGTGGATGCCAGGGCTCCTCACACAGACTCGACCACTTGGATGGGGCAAACTGTTTGCACCCCTGTTGTTCCAAAATCCCTGGGAGAGCAGTCCCCTTTGCTGTGTGGGCACAATGAGAAGAGCCTCCCTTGAAGAGGGAATAACCCCCAGGCACAGGCAGTCAGCACCACAGCACGGTCTCTCTGACACTGAAAGGAGGAAGGGGAAAACTGGAAGCTTCTATAGACATCACAGGACAAAGTTTCCCCTTGGGGTTGCTTGGTCAGGAGCATCTCCTGGCTGAGCTCTCGTCCCATGCTGGGGCCAGGCTGTCCCAGTGCCCAGGGCCAGCTCCATCCCCTCTGTGCCATCAGCCTCCCCCGGTGAAGCCGCAGCCACCCGGAATCCAGCCCCGCCGCTTCATCCAACACGGCGAGTGTGTTTAATGAATGAATTAATTTCGCTCTCAACCGGGTGCAACGCGCATTCAAGGGACAGAAAATAAACGTTTCCCTTCCCTAATTTATCGCGTCCCTTTTGATTTGTCATACACACAGCAGCGTGTGCACGGCCTCTCCCTGTCTCCCCCACCTACCGGGTCCTGGATACTCCATCACCACAGAGACAAACAGCCTCCTGGCAGCAGCTGAGATTGCTGTGCTGTGCTCCCCTTCCATCCACACCCGCCGGCTCCGGCGCCGCGCGGTACCACATGTTGCCCAGGAGCCCAGAACTGATATGGCATCCCTCCTGTGGGCCATCACAGCCAAAGACAGCCACCTCCCTCCTCTGTCAGTAGGGCCCTTTTTTAAAATCCCCATCTGGGATGTATTTATGCCTGTTCTCCCCCCATGCCAATTTTGTATTTAAGCGTCTGTGTCCTTCTCCCTCCACGGTGCCATTCGGTGTGATATACGCAGAGGGAGTGATCCTGTGCCCACTCAACTTCTGTTTTGCTGAGCTTAACAAGCCAAGAGTCTCCACTGCAAAACAAGCTCCTCGTTCCTCAGGCCAGCCTTTTTTCCTGCCCTTCTAGTTTTTGGATGGATGCCACAAAAACGGTGATCATGTTGTGAAAACCCTTAAGGAACTACTCTGAAGTGACCACACCGCCTCCAAGCCTTTCCTCTTTTACAGGAGTGGAGACCGTAACTATACTCAGACCTTGGTTATAACTAGGGAGGGTGGTGTTTTCCTGAGGTTTGGGGACCACTAGAACCAAACCTGAGATCTCAGCTGTGCACCTCCTTGCTTCTCCACCTCTTAGTTTGCCCCCTCCACATTAGGGGGTCTTCATTCCCTTTCCCAGTGGCTCACTCAGTTGGGTTCATGGTTGGGTTGGCCACTATGCACATCTCACCACTCTCCCATGAGCCCGGATTCCCTGTGACCTTCCAGAGCCCTTTCCTAACAGGCAGGAGAGGCAAGCTCTAAATCCTGCACATTTTCAGGCAAACCACTTCATTTCCTCACACAGCTGACAGAGCTTCCCTGGACTGAGCAGAATTTCAGCCCCAGAATTAGCATTTCCAATCCCTCTCTTAATGAGAGGCCACAGGCAGCCTGCTGGAACAATCTCTCACTAAACTGCCCCAAACACAAAGCTGCTCTGGAAAGCAAGAAGCTCTTTAAGGAGGAGTAATTGTTAAGATTTGCAAAATCCATTTTTTTCCCCCATCATCTGTGTAAATCCATTTTAGAATTTGTAAATTTGTTCTAGGATTAGATTAATAGGTTTCATGATTTATAAACCTTTTCTTCTTTCTCACCCTCCCCTTGACTTTAAGAAGCAATCACAGACTTTAGCTCAGTCCAGGGTTTAGAAATAATTTCTCAACCACTGCTGTTGAGTTATTCTGGGAGAAGTTGGTACATTAAAGGGGAAGATTTCCCACCTAGAACATCAGGACACTCTAATGCCAAACCCTCCTTACAAACAGGATGTTTGATGGTGATGTGTGTTAGCACCAGGCTGGTGCCCCCTGGGAAGCATCACTGGAACCAAAAGCAAACAAAGGGCAGCAAAGGAAGTCAAGGCCTTGCTTTGAATCACCTGAAAACAGTGTAATAGCACTGCTGGCCCAGGCTAGTCCCTCCAAAGTTGGCTGCCTGGGAAAACATCAGAAAAGTACAAACTTGTGGTATTCTCCAGAATACCTCACAAACTCCAACAGTTTGCTGGAGACAATTTGCTCAGGGACTTTCTGGGCCAATGATAGGGAGTTGGTGTTCATTAGACCTTGAGGATTTTGTCCTCTGTGCCCATGACCCTGCTGTGCCCTGAGAAAAACCCTCTTCTCTTTGTTACAGAGGGGCCCAGAACAAACATCCCTCCTCACACACACATCTGAGCTCAGTGCTGGCCCAGCATCCCACACTGCCCAAACATCCCTGGGTGTCCTCAGACATCCCAGCGGGATCAAACAAACCACTGAGACATGAAAGCCACAGCAAATCTTAACTCACCCTGGGACCTGTACCCAGCAGGCCCGTGGAAGCAAATAAATTATCAGACTCCAATAAAAGGTCCCACTGAGTAGCCCCAAAGACACTGTCTCAGCTCCACTTTGCTCAGTGGCCGCATCATTCCCAGCTTGGGCTGATGTGTTCTTAATTAGCATCTTAATGTGAGGAGCATATGCAATGAAGCATGAAAAGAAAATCCCCATCATTTAAATTCATTAACAGTCATTGAAAGTCTTCAATGCAGAGGTGGAATTATCTCTGAACTCCTTCTGAGAGACCAGCTGTGCTCACTAAACTGTGGCGGATGTTGCTGCGCCCGTTTATTTATTTAGCTGCCTCCAGGGGGTTTGTCCCTCTGGATTATCCCAGGCTGCACCCACTGGATCACCTCACTAGCATATACAGGTGTCCCACAGCAGTCCCGCCAGGCCTGGATGTGGAAGGCCCATTGACAGGTTGGTCATGGAAACTTTTCCAGTGCATCCTCGCTGAGGACGTTTAGTCGTGTTTACCACGCGGATTACTCCGTCTCCAGTATTTGCTCTTCTCCTTATCCTTGCACCAGGGAATATCTCCAGCAGCTCCCACGGTTGTAGGGAAGTGGGTGCAGTGTTAGTAAGGTGGGATTTGCCACTGCCCGAACAAGGGACAGTGATGGCAGGCACTGGAGTCATCAGACTCCCAGACACATGAGGGATCCCCAAACCCCTGCTCCGAGAACCAGCCCCTGGGCTGGGCTCAGGGTCCTCCTGCCATGGGTGAGGAGCTGCTCAGGTGGGAGTAGGAGGGGAAAAGCTTGTGCCAGCAAGACTTGTCCTGCTGAGCACCCCCTGCCCCCCCGTGCTGCTTGTGTGCCCTCCGTGTTTTGCTGAAGGCAAATTGCCAGAACCAAAGAGGCAAAGAAATCAGAATGAGCTGCTCCACAGCAATTACAGTGAAGGTCTCATTTACAGAGAAAACCTGATTTAATGCAAAACAGGCTTATAGCTTGGTGTAAACCTGTCTGTTTTAGGGTATTTGAAGCTTCTTGGATTTCTTTCACTCAATTAAGGATTGGTTTTATAAGCCAACCCCAAATTTACCATTAAAAAAAGAATAAAACCTCCTCACAGAAGTTTGAGCAAGTGCAAATAAACTGGATCCAGATCCTATTTGCACTCAGTTCATGCTGCTTTACAAGTTCCTGAGGTGGAACTATCTATGGGAGGAGACAGCAACCGACCTGATAAATTCAGAAAGCCCATGGAAATGTCAAATTGTCCACAGGTATTTATTCTTGGAGGTCTGTCTTCACATGCAGGTCAGAATCTGTACTGGGTTTGCATGGCAAGGTTTTGGCAGCCAGGGAGGGAGGGGAGGGGAACAGAGGTGGCCCCTGTGAGAAGCTGCCAGAAGCTTCCAGCTATTCCTTATCTCGATCCATGAGGATTTCCTTGTATTGTCACTCCCATCCAGCCGAGGAGGGCAGTGACAGAGCGGCTTTGGGGGGCACCTGGCACCCAGCCAGGGTCAGCCCACCACACAATCCCATCATCTCTCCAGTGGCAGAGCTGCAGGAGGAATGACAGCAGTGTTTGAAGGATGCAGCGATCTGAGGTTCTTTCAGACATCTTTAATAAATGATAGAAAAGGCACTTTTTTTTCCACCTCTATGCCAGAAGATTTTCACGTTGGTTTTCAAAGAGATCTTTTATTCCCAGAATGGGAAAATAAAACCATTTCCATTCAAAACACTACTCTAAGATTACATTTGCCTCAACCTAATTTTTAAAATACTTTCGAAAGAGAGGAAAATGAGAGTAAAACAAACAGAAATCTGTTTTATTTTGGATTACACTGACTCTTCCATTTCATCTCAAAGGCTTTGTGAAGGTGGAGAGGGCTCACGTGCACAAGCTCCCTTATGGCAAGAAAAAATGCTGGAAAACTTTCTATTTTGAGCTGCTCCGAAAAAGAAATCTCATTTTCCTTTTTTTTTTCCCTGGTTAGGCAGGAAAATGAAAAAGCAATTATTCATGCAGTTCTCATTAACCATCCATCTCCAAGCTGTTTATAAGTGATTAGTCAGTCCCAGACTCGTGTCCCAGACAGGAGCAGCGTTTGTTTATTAAGGTGTCAGGGGAAGGTGTTGAAGGTGGTTCTAAGCTGGGGCTGAGGAGAATGAGCTGCAGCCTCTCGCTATTGATTAGTGATTTAACCAGCCCCAGTTCATTACAATATCTCTTCCTGGTGCACTAATGAGCACTTAGGAACAGGCCTGTAATCTGAAGCTGAGTTCTGTAAGTGGCAAACCAGGGTCCAGCTCTGATCTCCTGAGGAATTTCAGCTTGACTGTGCCAGGATCCCACGCCAGGGGTTGCTCCTGGAGCCCCAGGCAATTTTTCTCCAGGCCTCCCTGGAGAAAGATGTGGAATATTTTTCATCCAGGACCGTATCCAATTGACTTCCCAGGGATGGAGCCATCCTGCTATTTCCCTTTGAGGTGACTTTGGTAAAATTACCTGGCAGCCCTCGGTGCTGATTGCGTGGCCCTGACCCGGGAGCAAGTGTATGAAAGGACCAGATTCAGATGCTGCTCAATAAAAATGGGAGGATTTACTCTAGCAAATAACTCAGCCCAGCAATTGTGTTCTGTCTCTGACTCTCTTGCCCTCCTTCTTTTTTTCTTCCTAATAAAATAACTAAATGACAAGGACTGAATTCTGCAGTAGGAAATTTTTCAACCTAGGCCTCCTCCCAGGATAATCTATTATCTTCACAAATTACTGCAGACAGTTCTTTATTGTTTAAAACCTTTTATCCAAATAAATGCATAAACCTTTCGAAAGGGAAAAAGGAGGGGGGAGATGAAGGGAACCGGCATTTTAAATGAAAATTTTCTTCCTTCATTGACTATTGTATGCTAAAATAAAAATGAAAATAAGACTGAAAAATAGAAAAACGACTGAAAGAAGAGGAAAGGAATGAGCCCAGGAGAACAGAAATTGGTGATCCGCAATGGATTTCATTAAAGTCTTCCCCCTTTAAATATTACAAGTGTTTGTTCTCTGCAGCCTGATAAATATCTCGCTGTGTTGAGATTGAAAATTGATAAGCCATGCAACATCAATCTCCTTCAGATTCGCAGCCTCCCTGCAAACTCATCACTTTGGGACAGCCCCCGTTTAATTAGCTGGCAGGGTAATGCCGTGTCGGGCAGCTACCTAACAGCCTGGAAGCACTTCCAGTGTTCTGCCACATTAGGCCCCTTTTGGGCAGATATTTCCCAAACATCCAAGCACAAAGAGGAATGAGAGAGGAGCAGCCTCTTCCCTCTTCCTTCCCGATGCACTGTGTGATTCTCGTTCCAGCATTCAGTGTCTGGTGGTGTGTGGAACGTGGCTGGGAGACAGGTGGGAAGAAGGATGCTCAGGGAGGGGTTCAGGAAGAGGAAGGGCAGGGGGAATTTGCTTCAGTTTGAGGGCAGGCACCTAGTTTTGTGGTGTTGCATGGTGGTTTTTTTGCAGCACTGCTTTCTGCCTCCGAGGCCGTGCCATCCGACCCGACCACCCTGCCCTCCAGCTCAGACAGGCAGGTGTGCAGTGAGCAGGACAGGAACACGAGCTTCAAGACTTTGCTCTTCCACCACTGAGTTAAGTTTTAATGCCCCACTTCCACCCAGGCCCCCCACTGTATCCACCCCAGGGTGAGGGCACCAAGTGGGTGAGGGTTTGTCAGTGTGGGGAGATCTCTCGGCTCAGCACAGACCTGACTGCTCCTTTTTGGGGACCTGGCTAAAGGAACCCCTTCAAAGCCATCCAGTGGGAGCTGAACTCCGTGTGTCCCCTTGGAGACTGTCCTGGACACATTCCTTGAAAACTAATCCAAGCACTGTTGGCAAACCACCACTGAGTTCTTGACCCGACTGATGGAGCCTCTTGCATCACATCTTCGAGCACGTTGAGGACCAACTCTGCCCAGTTTGGGCATCCCAGCTATTGTTACGGCAACTCAGGGCACCCAATTTCTCCTCTGCTTCCTTATCCTCCATCTCCTCCTTCTCCTCTCCCAGACCCAGCAGCCTGTGCCACAGCACTGGCTTGTTCCTCCCCAGCCACAGCAAGTTGGGAATGGGGCCGTCCCTGTTTCACCCGGTGTCAGGGAGGCCAGCAGGGCTCTGGAGCGGGAGGAAATGACTCAAAGCTGTACACAACGAAGATGATGCCCGGGAGAGCAACTCCCCTTGTTGGCCCTGGTGACTCTTTATCAGGGAAACCTCATTCCCTCTAACAAAGCACAGCTAATGTTCTGTTTATTACCTTTGCTGCTGCATTTGGACTGTCAGGAGATGAAGAAATATCCCCAGAATTAACAGCAACATAACAGAGGAAGAAGAGCCAGGGGAGAGGTTAAGGCAAGTGCTGTTATCTAAGAAATAGGCTCATAAACCCTCTGCACTGGAAAGGGTTTGTGCTTAAATGGCAGCACCCCTCTGGTACCCGAGAGGGGAACTGTGGCTGCTCCTCCCTGGCACCAAGGGAGAGCCAGGCTTCTGCCCTGATCACCGTTGCCTTCGTGGGTTTTAATGCCCAGCCCACAAAAATATGTCTGGTCCCACGAAGAGCGTTCTCAGAAAGTTAACATCAAGTCCTTGAAGGCTTGAGGAGTCTTTGTGTATGGACAGTGCTTAACGGGACGAGCTGTTCTTCAGGTCAGCACTTTCAAGGTCACAGGGAGAGGAGGAAATTTGTGAGCACCCAGAGCCAGACTGTAAACTCAGCAAGAGAGACTAAAGACTGGACAGCTGAATCTGTGAGATGAGGGAGGTGCCACCCAACCCAGGAAGGGTCCAAATCAAGGCAGAGGAGGATGAAGTGAACAGCTCAGGAAGATGATACTGGAAAAATCTTCCTTTTTGCTGGTTGAGGCCCCTCCAGAGAGGGGCTTTTCTGGCTGGCAGTGGCAGGAGCATAGACAGAGGACAGGACAACCTCAATCAAACACACAAGATCTTCAATGCAATAAACCCCGTGCTGCTCAAGCTATCAAGTCTCCAAGCTTTGGATTAAGAGCTTTCCACTGGCCAGCAAGGCACTGCCACTTATTTTGGAGATGGCTTTTGAAGAAGTTCCCACTGAGTGTGCTGCTTGAGCACTACACACCTGTACTAGCTGGAGAAAACTCCCCATCTCTCGGTGTGTCTTGGAGCCATCCAGCCTCCGTTTGCTGGGATCCTGTGGAGCTGGTGCTGCCTCAGCCTTTCCCAGCTGGAACGAAAGCCACGGTTCCTTCATGGTTTCTCCTCACAGTTCCTGACCCCCTGGTGCTGCGAGGGTTGTGAGCTGTGTGAGCAATCACAGCACTGTTAGTGTGAAACACTGCACTCCGGCCCCCGGGGCAGTCCCTGCAGCAGTGGGAATGCTAGTTCCAGCTGGTCCTTGGAGTCATGGCAGACATTGGGATGCTGCCAACATCTCCTGACATGGCACATCCACGTGGGTTGGGCCCATAGCGAGAGGTGGGTCCAGGAACAGCCCCGGGTCGGTGCTGGGATGAAACACTCCGGGAATGCCACCCCGCTGGGAGGGCGAGCTGCGCTGTCAGAACAATGCAATTAGCCACTTAATTCTTAATGTTAATTAACTTTTGCTTGCTCTAGCACCTTTGTCGAGGTATCGCCCTGCTCTCTGGGGTGCTCTTGGGAAAGCAATTATATGCTACTTACTTTGCAATTAATTACAGCTTTAAGAAGGCCGTGGGAGGGCACCTCTTCCTGTTTGATCTTGTAAATGCTTCATTAAAGCCCCAACAAGGAATAGAATATTTTTGTAGTTTTGCTCACCTGGCAACCCTGTCCTCCTCCCCTTTGAGGAGGCAGCAGTGGTGGGGATTCTACTTTGTTTCAGAAGAGAAGAAAGAAAGCCAAAACCCAATGGAGTTCATTTGGTACAGACACTACACAGCACCTCTGGAGCTCCCCATGACGACACAGCTGCTGAAAGGGAGGCTCAGAGTCTCTAGTTTTAACAGGGAAGGACAAGTGACACTTCCCTAATGAAACAGCTTTTCAGTGGAAAGGCTGCAAATGAAACCAAGCTTTGCACAGTGTCTGCAAACCTGGGAAATGCTCATTTGTGGTCCAAAACCTGGAGAGTACTTTGAGGTCAAACACTGACCACATTCAGTCCCCTGATAAAAGCTTTCAAGCCAAGAGATGGAAACTTTAGGGTTTACCACCGGTAAGCATTTAATGAAAGATGCCGAGGTCTGGATTTTTTTTTTTTTAATTAAGCCATTGGAAAAAATAATCCTGCTAGCATTTTCTCAGGGAAAGTGCCATTTTTAAAGCCTGTGCTCCTTGAGATGTGGTTCAATTATACAATAACTCCCTTGTTTTCTGCGTTCTCACCCGGTTTCACAGTGAATTGAGCAACAAAGAATGTGTTAAATGAATAATTGACATGGCTGTGCTTTCTGCAGCAAGGAGCAGAATCCAACCTCTTCCACACACCACAACCTCTGAGCAACCCATGATGAAAGACAGCCGTGGTGGAGGTGAAGATGAGCTGCTGGGTTCAGAAATCCCTTGTTTGGAGCTGCATCTCCATGGGACGGCAACCTTTGCCTAAAACGATCCACCAGCAGCCTGTCCTAGTGTTATCATGTCCTTTACTCCAACTGTGCTGCATCCAAGAGTGGGCCAGTGTGGCCAACACCCTGGGCCCCCATGCCCAGATGGCCCTCGTCCCATCCTCATCCCGTCCTCGCTATCCCTCCCACTCTGCCTTCTCTCCGTCCTCTGCCCGAGTGCAGGGAGAGCCAGACGGAGGGATTCTGCTCTCCAGCTGGCACGGGAGCTCTGCCTTTCCACGAGCATCCTCTCGGGGAGAGGGGAGCACAGCAGCTCAGATAAACTTCTTGCCTGGGTTATTTTGGATGCTGCTGGCAGCTGGAGCGTGCTAGAGGTGCTGTGAAGCCCGGCAGTGAAGTGAGGGAGGGAAAGAGGAAAGAACAGAGGAGTAGAGCAAGAAAAAAGTTCTATTTACTGGGCTGCCTTTGCTGTTTCTGCATCTCTCAGCTTATCTACCGGATGCCGAAAAATTGAGCCTTTGTTATGCTAATACGGCTCTTGTCAGCACAAATGGCGCGGCTCTTCCCACCCTTCCCACCGCCCTCCCCACGCGCCTTCTCACTCCAGTGGAAGCACCAAGTCAGCAGAACAGACGGGGCCAGCGCTACCCACGCAGCCCGCGACGGCAGCGCCTTTTGTCTGGTGCCGCAGCTTCCCGCTTTCTTCTTGTCCCTTTGAACCAGTGCGAGGGGAAAGGAGAGGAGCTGGGAGGAAGGCACACGCAGCCGGGGAAGGCCGGGGAGCAGCGGCGGTGTTACTCAGTCCCCGCGGGCATCACTGGCTGTTCTCCTACCCTGTCGGGCTGGAAGGGGACAACACTCACCCCGTGCGTCCTCCGAGAGGCTCTGTTTGGGCTGTGCACTCCACGGGGCTGCATGAGGTTGTAGAGAAACGAAATCCCCCCAGCTCGCATTGAAATGCTCCCCACAACAACCCCCCCCCGCAGCACCCCCAGCACAGCACTTGTCTGGAAACGGAGGTGTCTGTGCAGCTCTGCCCACCACCTCCTGCCCTGACAGGGAGACGTTTCTGGCTGCTCTCCTGAAGGTGCATCTGCTTTCAGCCTTCATTAGCAGCGCTGTTACTTTGCACAGCTTCTCCCCCTGCCGCGGCAGCACCGGTCCGTTCCGAGCTCGCTGCCGATCGCAGGAGACAGATCTAACGCTGCGCTGGATAATTCAGCCCGATGGCAAGCAGACACCGGGAACCAGCACAGCAGTCTGGTAATGCAGACGGTGCCAGGACTGACTGAGAGGGCCACAACCAGCTCCTTGGCGCTCTGCCCCCTCCCAGTGCTCCCTGCCTGTCAGGGCTGCCTGTGCCGGGGAATCCTGCACGCTTGACGTGAGGATAAATGGGAGCCGTCAGTCACCAGGGCTATCAATCTGCCAAGCTGCATCAAATCTGCCATAAAAGACGTTTAAAAAGAAAATTGACATTTTGTTTTATAGCTCAGGGATTTAATGAAGGGGGAAGGAGGGCTGGAGGAGCTGAGCTTCCTCACACTCTGATGAGCTCTGTGGGATCTCTCCTGTTCCCAACCCCAAGTGATGTCCTTCAGCTTTGAGAGCGGTGCCCACCAGGACTCCGGGGATGAAGGACACGCTTTGGGCATGAGCATGGGCTCAGCAGCAGCTCAAGGCTTTTCAGGAGCGTGAGGCAGAGCCACCACCCTGCTGATGAACAGCTCTGGATCTGACTTACCACCTGAAATCTGTGTCTTGCCCCAGGGCCAGACATGGCACATCCTACAGTGACTCCTGTGGCGAGCAGTGATGCTGGTGGAGGTGACTTTCCCACTGCCTGGCCCCAGCAAGAGGCTGAGCCTCTTCCACCACTTTGGGCAATCAAATGTCTTGCTCCCCAGTGGATTCCCCAGTGTCTAACAAAGGTTGAGCAGCCTGTCCCTCAGAAGCACTGCTGACACGGCCACTTGCTTTCTCCTCCACTTACTTCCATGAACTGTGCAGAACCTGGAAATGCTGGTGAGTGCCAGGGTGCTCAGCACTGTGCGGGATGGGATTGCAAGGAAAGAGATGCTCCTCCTTCCCCTCCTAACTCCATCCTCCTCACTCTGACCAAGGACAGCCCATGTTCTTGGGCTGACCCTGATGCATTACACCATTTTTATAGAGGGGGAGTCCCTAAATGGCAAGTTCCCATAAATAATAATAAGCCATAAAACCTGGGATTTATGGAGTGCCTTTCACTGAGGCACTGCCATGTACTTTATAGCCACTGGTGAATGAAGCCGTGCAGTGTCTCACAGAACACAGTGGTTGCTGCCTGATGTAGAGGAAACTGAGGGATAAAGGAAGGCAGCAGTTTAATCCATGGAACAGTCAGGAATGGGGCTGGAGCAGGATCCACATCCTCCTCTGAGCTGCCATCAGCAGCGTGGGGAATGACACATTTGCATCTGCTTATCTCTGCCTTGTCACCCGGTGGTATTTGATGCCCCCCAGCAGTCCCAGCATGGATATTTCCACAGGAGATCCCTCCACGGCTCATCTCAAGCCTTAGTTTTTATTCCTGATCTTCAGCTCTTAATTTCTCTCCCCTTTGTCCATTAATTAATTCTACAAAGCACTCTGGGATGCATTTATTCTGAGTGACAGAGTGGCAAATAATCTCTCCAGTTTTATTGCTGTGTGACTGCAGCAGGTCCCTGCTGATTGATGGTTACTTATCTGAGCAGGAGAGTGACCAGCAGCCAACGCTCCTTAACCCCTGGCTGGCGGGATGTAGGTCACGTCAAGGAGTCACAGCACTGTAATGGAAATCTGGGCACCATCCAAGAGGACTGGCACGGTGTGTTCTCAGCAATTTGCCTCTTTTCCAGGCCCTGATGTATCCTGGGAATGAGGCTTGTTGCAAAGAGGGTGTCGGACGTGGAGGACGCTGCCGGCCTAAGCCATCGGGCTCCAGGTTTCACACCTCTGGCACTGGGCAATCCACATTTTGGGAACGAAAAGCTAAAAACACTGCATGGCTGAGGCAGAAGGATCTGTCCTGGCTGACAATGGATGCTGTCAGGTGGGGTGAAGGCGACGTTTGAAGGAATCAAATCAAACGTGGGATGAGCAGGAGCAGAAGAACAGAGACGGCTCTGTCTGAGATTAAAATAGCTGAACTGGGAAAGGTGAACACGCTTCTGTGGCTCCAGTTCCCTCACAGTTCCCACACCCTCAGCCTCCACAAATTCTCACTGTTGAACAGCACCGAGACTGGCAGCAAAGTGCTTTGCCAAAAGTTGCCAGGGGTTCAGAGAGGTCTCAGAGCTGCAAGGTCCTGCCAGGGCTTAAACCCATCCTTGGTGAGCTCAGATGCCTGAAAAACTTTAATGCTGCAAATTAGATTTCAGGTAGCTCCAGGGTTAAACAGTGATTGAGAGGGATTTATAAGCTTTAAATTTTTTACTTTGCCGTCTAAAATGGAAACCAAGTGCCTCTGTCCTCCAGCAAACCCAGTTCAGGGTCTCCTGTACCTTGGCTCTCCAGCTACTAAATGAATATTATTACTTCATGGACACACAGAGAGGGCAGATGTGCTAACAAAGATAAAGGGCTTGGATGCAAATTTTCCAAGCCCAGCAGTTACCTCATGGGGATGAAGACACACCAAATTCTTGCCTTGATCATAAGAGATCAAGATGAGAAGCAAGAAAGCCCCCAAGATTCAAATAAAAAGTTCCATCAGCACGGGGAAAAAAATGAAGCCAAATGATCATCACGCTCATGGTAAATCTAATTAGACTTGTTGCTGATAGTTTCCTTTTATTTCCTCCAGCACTTTTTCAGGCAGAAGGACAGATGTCAAGACTGGCCTCTCAAATACCATTACCAAAGCAAGCATGGATATTGGGGAGCAAAAACTGTTTATGTTCCTGCGATTAAATGGCATAAAACAATACTCTTTACAGCAACTATTAGCTGGCTAATGGCATCCCATCACTCCTCATATCAGCTAAGTGACAGATGGAGCTGACGGCATAATTAAGCCACTAAGAGTCTCATAAATTACAAAACTACCAGCGAAGCACCAGCCCCACCGAAGGAACCATTGCAATATGATGTATGAGGAGAGGGAGAGAAGTGTCTTCATTAAGTGACTGAGAGGGAACCGTTACGGGGTTTGGTCGCGCTGTGAGGAAACCTTGAAGTCAGTCACAGTGCACCGCTGATGAGACATGTTCGGCCACGCTCCCGAGCCAGGGAGGAGGGGACTGGCCTTGCCTCGCCAAGGAATGGCTGCAAATTCCATTTCTTGGTACAGCAGGAAGGATTCTTCGGCGGGGAAGAACCGCACCGGTGGAGCGATACCTGCAAATGGGCCTCGGGTGTAGGAGAAGGGGGGAAAAACGGAGTCTTTTCTCCATAATCTCTCCATCAGAAGGAGGTGTCGCTCCCTCAGGTTTGTTAAATTGCCCAGTGCTACAGACAGGAGAGCCTGGGGAAACACTTTGTGGGAGCTGGAGCAGATTCTGCACGTGCTGCTCTGGTTTTTGGGCTGTGCAGGAAGGTTCTTCCCCCAGAGGGTGGTTGGCACTGACCAGGCTCGCCGGGGCAGTGGGCACAGTCCCAAGGCTGCCAGAGCTCCAGGAGCTTTTGGATGATCCTCTGGGGCACAGGGTGTGACTCTTGGGGATGGTCCTGTGCAGGAGTTGGACTCGATGACCCTTGTGGGTCCCCTCCAACTCAGCATATTCTGGAATTCACATGCTGAATAGGCCTGGGAGGGGTGGAGCCCTTCCTGACAGCAGCAACATTCGAGCTCATTACAGACCTAAGTGTTCTCCTCAATCTTCCCTTTTCATTCTATGTATAAGGGGGAAATGAAATATTGCAGAAAATTATCTTGGATAATTCTGACAGAAGTTTCTGCTGTTCCTGAGAGGTGAGGAAATTTGAAGTAACAACTTCTCATCCTTCTGGAAAAATCGAGTTGCGGTGCTCCTGAAATGCAATGTATTGAGGGAGCAGATCCCTGCTATGGGAATGGGATATGGATCTTTTGTCTCTCCTCGTGGCTTGGCCTCCGCTCAGGACCGCAGGGCTCAAGTGAAGGAAACTGGGAGCAAGGGAACAGTGGGATTCCCACTGCTGGATTGCCTTCAACCCCACCAAGCACCATGCTAAAGAGCAAAGTTAAGGCCTTGGGGAGGGGAGAATGCTCAAACAACAGTGACTGGACTTTACAAGTCCACTCAGGTCATCTTTTGGATGCCACATTCCCAGCATATGTGAACACCTCCTTCTGGTTGTACAGAGAATGGCCATCTTTCCAACTCCTCACACATCTGTACCCACCACATTTCTGCTTTCTGGGAGAAGAAACCCTTGTAAATGGTAAGTTACAAACAGGCTTTTATTTTACAGTTCAACACCATGACCTGCAATGATGCAGCAGATCATTTTAGCAGAATATTATCCCTTTGAATTTTAAATTAATTTAATTTACAAGATTAAGGATAGAGGAAGAGAACTATACGTGGAGATATTATTTCATCAGGGAAAAAAAAATCGCACTGAGAAATGTGTAGCTCAGACAAATAGAAGCACATTAAGGCCGACAGTGAGTGATATGAATTTACCAGGGAATTACAGAGAGAGGGTAAGGAAGTGGCAGAATTTACATTTGGTGCCTGTGTTTATTGCTTACAGCTGAGCATTATAAATAATAAACTGGGTTCTTACTGCCTGTGCTATAAAGCTGTGTTTTTCGCCTTCCTCCCCCTCTTCAGCTCCGGTGGATTTTGTGACATGCATGAAGAAGCTTGGAGAAGGAGCCAAAGGAAATGATTTGCTGGATGGCAGGAGAAAGGAGAAGACAGGGAAAGGAGAGAGTCACAGAACAGGCGGGAGAGGAAGAAACCCCCAATTTTTCCAGAGCAGAAGTTGCCATGAGGGTTAGTCCTATGGAGTTACCATCCTCTGCTCTCTCTTCCAACCTTGATCCCTTCCTTGGCTCTGCCATGGCCTCATTTTCACTCTTCCAACCCTCTCCCTCGTGCCCACAGCCTCTACTTTGTGCCTGTGCCCATGGCAGAGCACTGGAACCCCGAGCCCTCCCCAGAGCCCCCACAGCTGCCCACGGCAAGTCGTTTTCCTCCCTCCCTGGGGCAGGAAAGCAGAAGGAAGTTTGATACTGATTTAGTTCCAGTTATTGCCTGCTCCTCCACCAGTGGCTCATTTGGAAACTTTAATCACCAGGTAGTTCACTGTGCTTCCTCACGGAGCATCTTTTGTGCTGCAAGACACGTCGTGCATTGTGCTCCTTCCCCAGCGCAGATTTCATGGAGGGAGCTTTGAAAATCATTTTCCTCGGCCACTCTTCTTCTGGAATGTTTAAAGCACCTTTTCTCTCTGAGGCCCTGGCTGTCCTCCCTCACAGCTCTGCTTTTTTTGTGATCTGCCTTGACCCTGCATGGTCCAGGCTAAAATTCAGTGAAATGAGCTGACAGATCTTTTAGCTGCAGCAAGTTTTGGGTCAGCCCCCCAGAGAAGCCAGAACTGAGATCAGCCCAGAGCACGGCACGGAGATGTGAGCAGGCTGAGACTGCTCAGGCCATCAGACTCCTGACTACCCTGTCCTGCCAGCACTAAACTCCTTCCAACCCAGAGTGGGTTTACAAAAGGAAAGGAGGCAAAATAACAAACCACCGCTTTGGTACATAATAACTATCACCACGAAAAGAAACTCCTTTGAAATCAGCAAAGACAACTCCTGCTTGGGCTGTCGCACAGCAATTCCGGCAGGGACATAACAGTCTGGCACAAAAGCACATCCCAACAAATACGTGTCCGTGTGTCGCAGACTGTGGGATTCCTGGGAGTTCCAGGATCGTTCCATGAGTGCTGTGTTACGTGAGGAGATGTTTCTCTCAGGGAAGTCCCAGAGAAGGCAGCCCTGCCTTGGGCTCTCCCTAACTCTGGCTGCAGCAGCTTTACAGGGCTGTCTGTGTGTAATCCTGCTGGATTTGAGTGGCTGGACTTGGCACACGGTCTGCACATGTGTATGTGTGTGTAATGATGTATTCAGGCAGTGTGTTCCCAATTATGTGCTCTCCACGCTGCCAATACTCCTAAGGTCCCGGAGATCATTTAATTAATTACACTGTGCCTTTTCATCTACATTCATTTCAACAGCCCTGACTATGAAAACACCATTCTCTTTTTCACTGAGGCAGGAACAAAGGTGTCCAAGTGAGAAGTCTTTTTTAAAAGGTTTCCTTTTAATTTATCCTTTTTTTTTTTTTACTCCAGCAGTGTTGAGTGGATGCAATGTGGTTCATTCCAGGTAAGAAATAGGAGGAGCTGTCAGGGATGAAGCTGTGCAAACACACCAGGTGTGAGAATAAACTGGAAAGAGCTCAGGAGGGTGTCCTGCATCCCAGCTGCAGGTCTGGAGATGATGCTCAAGCAGAGCAGAGCTGTGCTGTTAGAGAAGGAGTGACCACAAACCCCCTGTCTGGGTACCAAAGCTCGGGTTCAAAGGCCTGTGACTCAGGTCTTTAGCCCCCACCAGAGCTGGGTGACACTGGCACGTTGGCTGGGCTAAAAAAACCCCCAGATTTATCTGCATTGGCAATATTCAATTGAAAAAGATAAAGCAGAAAGCAATATTCCCCTCAACCCCAAGTCTGAAACACTTCAGTGTGACATTTTTCATAGGAACCACTCCAATTTCCCAGCTCACAGGGCTCATTCTCTTTTCACACGAACTCCCATTATATCTGACCACACTCGAAAGGGTAAAACCCTCCCACTTCTCATTTGATGTTGAACAAAGCATTTCCTTTAGTCCCAAATGAAATCATTGCTGATTTCTCCATCCACTAAAAATTCAAAACTACAAAAGAAAATTGCCCACTCTGGCTTGGTCTGAAATGAATTCATTTCCAGGCTTGTTTGGGAATGGCAGGTGTTAGAGTCAGATTGCAATGCAGGTAGGAAATGAGCTCATCAAATTTTAGTTAGCAAAAAATTCCACTCTGGACTAAATGAATCCAGCCTTGACTCCCTTTGTAGTCAGCCAAGACCGGGGGTAACCCTGAGAACAGCAGCTCTGCGCAGGAAGCCTCGGAAGACTTGAAACCCTGCTGCAGGAAAAGGCCAGATAACTGAAATACGGACTGAAGCAGAAGGTTCTGCTGTGCCATGGGACACCTCTGAACAATCCTGTCCTACGGGGGGTTCACGTTGCCCCATCCCAGCCAGAAGCCCTGGATTTGGGAAGCTCAGGCTGTACCCTGCTAGGCAGGAGCTGCCACGCCAAACGAGCGTGTTTGTGGCTGTGTTCTCTGAGCACAGGGATGCTGCAAACCCTGTGACCTCTGTGGATCTCCACGATGACACCAGCAGAACCTGCTGCTCGTGTCTTTGCTCCTTCTGATGAAAGGACTCTAGAATTTGTACATGATGCAATTTATTTGCTGCTTTTTTTTTTTTCTCCCTGCACAAATACATACACCTTTCCTCCACCCTCGCTCTCTCCTTCCCTGAGATAATATTGACACCAATATCCATAAAAGAGAATATTAAAATAACCTTTCCCATTACATCCTAATTTAACTGCTTCCCTGAGTTCCACAACACACCTGGCTGTCTTTGTCTGTTTGTAATGTGCTCCTTCATTCCTTTCTTGAGAGCCCCTCTATTCCATCAAAGTCCTCCTCCTTGCACACTAAGCTGCAGATTACGTTTTCATAAGATGCAATTTCACCCAGATCTCATTACTTACACTCTTAATGTATTTTCTGTATTTGTTTCATCTACAATTTCTCTTGTGCTCTGTTCTGCTGATAAAATAGTCAGCTGAGGTGCCGTGGAAGCAACTTGCTGGAGTGCATTAACTAAAACTCTTCTTATTCTTGGTTTGATACGCATTCTCTGTGCCTCCAGCCTGCCAGGCAGAGTTACACCCACATGTGCACGAGGCAGAAAGGACCCCAGAATGGTGCCCTCTTGATTTAATACCATCTCTCTGGGAGGGACATTCCAGCCGGCCAGGAACTGGGGGCAGTGGGAAGGAACTCAAGGAGGATGTGGAGAACTGGCTGTTCCAAATTACAGGTCTCACCCAGCAGCGGGTCAGCCCACTGACACAGGAATTGTTCCATTTTGAAGGATTGCAGCAGTTGTGGACTGGACATCTTCGGGTGTTCTGGACATCTTCAGATGTTCACTGAACATCTCTTCAGGTGTTCTGGGAGAAAAATGAAAGCAGCTTTTTTTGGAGAGGGGTGGCAATGTTCAGGAAACGAGCTATTTTCTACAAGGGAATCACCAAAAGTGTCAGAAGAACCATCGTCACCCATCAGGACCTGCAGAGGAGCACTGACTACAGCGGCCAGAGTGGCAACTACAGACCACATCTGCCATCTGGGGACGGTGGGCAGGACATGGTGCCTCTGAGCTGAGATCTCCTGCTGACAGGGGAATGCAAGAGCACGGCCTGTCCTCAGAAAAGAGGTATTTGCCATAAGAGGCTTAAAGTGCAAGTTTGGGGTTTGGCCTGAACTCAAGCCAAAAAGAAAAAAAAAACAAAGAGAAAACCCTGTAATTACAGGCAATATTTTTACTTCGCTGAAGATTAACAGGTCAGGAGAAGAATTTAAGTCTCCTTCTTTCCTGATTTCCAATTTAATAGCAAATAATCCTGCCCCTGAATGCAAAGAAACTATATTACCCTGGAGAATTCTGGTGAAGTTCAAAGGAGGTCAGACAACAAAAAGGTCAAAAATTAAACAGATGGCGTTCGCTGATGGTGTACACAAAAAAAACAAAGAGTGGAGTGATGTGATGTGCTGTTCTTCCCCTTCCCTCCACTGCTCCCCTCCCATCACACACCACAGAGACCCCCAGATACCCCCTTGCCTGCTTGTTCTGCGGCTGCACCCGCGGCCTGGAGTTGCCAACACTCCCTTCTCCTTCAGAGATGCTCAGGCGAGCGCACCATTTTTAATGTGTCTGGAGGGAGGAATTTATTAAAGAGGCACTGCATTAAAAATATGCAAATGCTCTCAGTAACTGCACAGGCCCATGAGGAAGGCAGATGAAATGTCATCCCTCCCTTCTCCCTTACCCGTTTTTATGCACTGAGGTAGTTTATGGTTCCTCCTGTTTTATACTGTAACTGGGAGCATGGCAGATATTTAATCTGCTTGGAAATAATTGCAGCAATAATGATTATTTTATTGGGTTTAACTACGTTCTGAAAAAAAAAACCCCACGGCGGCGATGACGTGCCGGGAAAAGGGGGAAGGAGAAAAGGTGCTCCGGGTGTGCGTGGGAGGATTTGTACCCCATGATTTGCACACTCGTGGGCAGGCACAGGGGGCGTGGGCAGGAGGGAGCACCTGGATGTGTGTCTGGCCGAGCGTGTAATGGACTTGCACGGAGCGTGTTCCCAAACAGTCCATCAGGAGCCTCCAGACTGGACCATATCCCTCGAATTAACTGCTCCTCCTGAGTTCTTGCAAAGTTCTCCTTTTGGAGCGTGGCAGGACAGGCGGGGCATGGGGAGAAGCACCATTAATTTTCTGTTCCTCACCATCTCCCCTTTGAAGCTGCTGTGCCACACAGCCTCGAGGCGGCTCTAAAAGCCACAGTGAGATGGGCTCTGCGGTCTTAATCCCGGAGAAAACGCTTCTCTCAAGTTCTTTTTATATCTTCCCAACCTTCCCAAATCCCTGCCTAATACCAAGCTTCAGAGAGCTTTCTTTTTCACATTTCCCCTGATTCCTCCACCCTCCCTGTTACCCCCTCCCTTCCTGCAGCAGAGCTGGGCTGTCAGGGAAGCAAATGCCAGCAGAGCCCTGTGAGAGCTTGGCAATGATGGCTTGAAGGAGGGCAGGTATTTCTGAGCATGGTTCCAAGCATGGCTCTTGGAAAGGGAGGTGAAGCTTTCCATCACATAGCCCAGCTGCCAGCACCACCCAGGACCTCCAGGCTTTCAGCAGGAGCGGGAGGATGAAGGGACACCTGACTCGCAGTGTGGCCCACCACGAGCAAGGCTGCCTCGGCTTTGGGAAGTGTCTTTTCTCAGCAGAGCACTTCTAGCTGCCCTTGCTGGGAAAAAAAACCATTCAATTTTCAACAGCTCCCATCGGGCTGTTGGCCATGAAAAGTGTCCTGAGCACCAGGTTGTGACTCCCCCTGACAGCTCCAGTGTGAGAAACCCCAGTCACTGCTACAGCCTCTATTTATCTCTCACAGGCTCCATTGTTAAACCTCCATAAATATGTTTTCTGTCAGCAACTGCTGCTTAATTATTATTATATAATAACTGCCTCAAAAATTGGAAATGCCTTATTTGAGGCATTTCGTTTAACAGATGAGAGATTATTTTCCCTGCCATAAATCCTGGAGCAGATCGAAATGTCAGAGGGTCTGGAAGCTGCCATGGGAGGGGAGGCCAACACTTGTTTACAGGGAAGGGGAACATCTCCACAAGGTCTTCTCAGACCAGCACAGCACCCACATGTTTGAGTTTATGACAGTGTTTGGAGCCCAACAAGGCAGAACAATTTGTCCCATTAGAATTCTCACATTGTCAAGGAAACATTTTTGTTATCAATTTGGTGAAAAGAAAATTTGGGGAAGAAAAACAACAAGATAATTCAATCACAATGGTCCCTTCCAGAGAGGAGAATCCCTCACTGTCCCCAAATGCAGGGCACAGTCAGAGGTTTTCTGTGACCCCTGCAAATGCAGCAACACTTCCCTGGGCTTCAGCAATGCACATTAACTGGAGCTTCCTGCTCTACATGGTCTCCTTTCATCTCAATTAACTTCCCTTCTTTTTTCTCCCTCCTGACTACTCAATGAAAAGTGTGACCAAAAGTTAATTACTCTAATTCAATTTAGCTACAATTCCAGTGGGGGGGGATAGAAAAAAGAGTGTGGGTGAGGGGCTGGAGAAGGGAACAAAGGCAGAAGGGTTGTGGTAGAGACTCCTGAAGACTCAGCAGGTCTTGTGAGCTCAGCTCTGCCTACGGGAAGACACCCAGCACAGCTGAGCCTGGGAAACAGGACTTGGCTAGCAGGGAAAAGTGTGATCCCAAACAGTGCTTCCATGGGAGGAGCTGTAAGATCTATGTAAGAACAAGAAATGAAGAGCAGGACAACGATGATGGATGTTGGATGGACAGACAGACACACACAGGGGCTGATGGAGGGCTGAGCACAGGGATGGTGGACGGAGGAACAGACAGAGAAACTGGGAGCAAGAGGTGAATTGCAAGTCTGCCTTCCCTGGCGAGCTGTCCAATGCATTCTGCTAATTAACTTCCTCCTACCAACATCCTGGCAGGGTTGCAGGTTAATTAGGAACCCCTCTCCTGTGCTGGGAAGTCATCCTAACTCGGGTACTCATTGCTGCAGCCCCCAGACTGGGGACATATGGCAACAGGATGTGCCAGACAGGCAGCACGGCTTGCTGGGGAATGAGCAGTCCGGCTCCACGAGCCCTCTCTGTTCTGCTCCCCTCGCTGCCTGCAAACAAAAGGGCCTGGAGTGCAAATCACTGGGCCTGCTGGAGTCAGAGGTGGAAATCAGGACACCAGTCTCCCAGCACCGTTAAAGTAACTCCCCACTCCCTTCTAGTCTTGAAAACAAATACAAAATTGAGTCATCAGCAAACTCACCTGCCTCTCTACTCAGCCCCGGCCACACCGGTTAGTAAATAGACTGAGCAATATTCCCATTTGATGTCCCCTTGACAATCACAATTTCTCCTGCTCAGGATTGCCCATTTCTTCCCATTCTCTCCAATAGCATTAATCTACCACAGGGATTTTAACTTGCACCCCCTGGTCCCCATCATGCCTTGATAGCTCTCTGTCAGGGTCTTTATCAAAAAAGGCTTTTGAAATTCAAAAGAATGAGCGTGTGTATATATACTCTCTCATTCCCTTTTATCCACTGGTCTCTTAACTCATCCAAAGGATTTAAGCGGGTCAGAGGAACATAATTTTCCTCAGCAGAACCCATGCTGCCTGTCCCTTATCCTATGGAAAAGCCTAAATATAGACACTGAAAGTTCTCGCAGCTGGGAATGTGAATGCAGCCATCCCGCTTTGAAGCTGCCTGAGACTCGTGCAGTTCCCAGATGAAGGGCTGGCTGGCTCAGTCAAAGGAAGAGAAAGTCTTTCAAAGATGCTCGGAGATAGCAGCAAAGATGTCAGTGGCCCACAGATCCCCCTTTTTTCCTCCTGCTTTTCTCAGTTTTCTTTGGCCTCTTTATCTCCTTGTCTCTGGCAGCTTGTGCTGAGGAGGGGTGAGGCAGTTCTGCAGCTACACTCGCCTGGGAAAGAAACGAGGAAAGGGCCTGACGTCAGATGGGACTCAGCTAAAATATCATGGAAGTGAGAGTCCTGGGGACACAGCCAAGAGCACAAGGCTGTGCTGTGACCTAGAGGGCTGACAGTGAAGTTTGTACCCAGTTGAGACCTTGCTTCATCCTGCAGAGAGAACAGCCACTAACCCAGTGCTGATCAGTGCTGCTCCACGGGATGCTTTGGGGGTATCTCTGTGCACCATTCACTTATCCTGCAGCTCCCTGGCACCCCTCTGGAAGGAGCCTGGAGGCTTTGCTAATTCAGTTCTCCACAGATGGGCTGTTCTGCCTCCCAGGGATCCCTCAGAGCTCGCTGCTGTGTGGCAGCCTCACCTGAGCAGTTGCGGATTAGCACGTGGGCTCCTTCCTTGCTACTGCCTGCCTGTTCCAGCTTCCCTGTGCTTTGCTTTCCCTGCTGATACGGGCAGGTTAGCAGGACCTGCCTCACTGCCAGAGAATAGCTGAGAGCAATAGTTATTATTGGATCCTCTGACCAGACAGTGACACATTTGCCAGAACAGTGTACCTGGATTGAACCTTTTCCACCCAGAGCTCGGATGTCTCCAGGACCTGCTATCCATTTTCTTAATGCAGCTGCCTGACAGTTAAATCCATGCCTATGTCTATTAGGGAAATGCATGTGTTATGAGCCCCATGAATTCAGGCAGCCCTGTTAAATCTATTTGATGTATTCACTTCAACCCTAAACCCCTCCTTTCCCCCAAAAGTTACCTGTTGGCCAGGCACTAGAGCTGTCAGGTGCTGAAGGATGACAACAGTGTGGGACTAACAGGGAGCAAAACATCAGGGAAGGCAGGCTGGCTCTGTGCTGCCTGCATTAGGCACGGGGCAGCTCTGGGAAAACAGCACTTGTGCATCAAGAGCAGGGAAAGCTTCTGAGACATCAGGCTCCACACACTGATCTAGAAGCACTTTGGAGACGCTCACTAATGGAGATTATCGCCCTGAGGGGAAATGGGAGGGCAGGGAAGGTAACAGCTTACATTTGCGGCTGGTTTTAAAGCATTGGAACAAGTCCCAGGTTGGCTCTGCCTGAGCCAGACCCGAAGTGGAGTGGCTGTGTTGGCAGATCTGGGGAGCCTGCCCAGGGCACAGGGGACACGGCCAGACGTCACCTCTGCACTGTGGACCTGCCCCGGGGAATCTCAGGTCTTACAACTCAGTTGCTGCGTCCTGGTTGCTCATTTGATCTCAGGCAGCAGATGGACCTTGGAAGGGCTCCAAGACATGGATAGTGCAGGCCAGTCTCAGCTTTGAGCTGCTCTCCAGAGAAATCTCTCACGCTTTCCGCTGGCTCTGAGGAGACAGACGTCAGCTGTTGCCATTTCTTGCTGAAGGATGAGGTAAGATGGAGTGAAGAGCCCTTCCCAGAGCTCCTGTGCACTCACAGACAACTGGGTGGAGGAAACAGGGAGGTCAACACAGAGGGGAGTTTTCTTGACTGGAGAGCATGCAGATAACGCCTTCATGAGCATGGATTTCTAGGAACCATCTACAGAATCTCTGCTGACAACTGTTTCTCCTGTTTTAGGGCATAGATGAATGTTCCAGAGCTTCACCAAATAGTATCTTGGTTAACAGATGGGTGACATTCCCTTGGGCCTTGGTTGGAAGGGGCCAAGGCGTAGCAGTTTCCACACGAGTCACACAGCCTTGTCTTGGACACTTGAGCCTCCCTCCCGCTCCAAGCTGCTACCAGGGCTGGGATTTTTGTTGTTTCTTTCCCCCCTCCTCCCGTTCTCTTAACCTTTCTTTGAGCTCTCACTTGCTTCCTCAGCACCTAGTGTAATTGCTTGCAGTCTCCGAGGATCCTGGCAAGGATTTATGTAACACACCAGGCAGCAATTTGAAAGCCTGCTCTCGGATATAAGAACTTAATGCTACACCAGCCTTGGGGAAAATGAGCTGCAATCCTTGGGAGGGCTGCGCGGTGTTTGCTGCACGCTGTCTGAGCGAAAGGCTCTGGGGCAGCACGGGCGCCTCTCAGCCTCCCCCTTCCCTGCGCAGCGGGCAGGGGAGGAAGGCAGAGGTGTCTTCAGACTGAGTGGTTCCCTCCTTCTCTGTCTCATTATGCCGTGGCTTTACCTGGAGGGGGAGTTGGAGGCAGCCAGCAAACACTCAGCATTGCTAAGCAGGTTGGAGAAAGCGGAGATGTGGTTGTTTCTCCGGCAGACAGCGTGGTTTTTCCTGGGATTTCTTTCCCTCCTCTGCGTTTCTGGTTGCCAAACAGACTGCTGGGGTACCTCTGCTGCTTTCAGGTTCACCACCTGAGGAAGGCATCAAGATTTCGGTGCTACTGATCATAAATCAGCTTGGGCAAGGATGAGAGAGGGCAGACTTCTAGGAGGAAAAGGAGAGAAACAGTGTTCTTGCAGGGCTTTCAGAGCACGATGGCCCTGCAGCAGCACTTGAGCGCCCTGGTCTGAGGGATTTGTTCTGCTGGTTTGACAGCACAGGTTGTGCCTGGCAGGGTCTGAAAGCCCAGCTCTGTGCACCAGACACCCAGAAGAAACCCTCCCCCCTGAGCCAGCCCAGTTAGACCTGCCATGCACCCTCTCTTCCTGCTCCTCCTCCATCCCTGCCTGCATGAGCCTCTGACAGAGACGGGTTCTGGTGCCTGGAGGAACAAAGAGTTTTCAGGGGGGCTGAAATTCTTCACTTCGTTTTTCCTTCAACTAGATTCTATCCTTTTCCCCCCTTCAAAATCATATTTACCCTAATTTTGTTTTCCCATTCAGGTCGCTGATGGAAATAATACTGGAGCAATCAAAGTGCTTGAGTGTGTTACTGTTCATCTGTCAGTCTGTCTGCCCCCGCTCCCTCAAAGGTTTTGAGCTGATTTCAAGTGCTTTCAACACAGAATTAGGGACCTTAAAACTCGGAGGTGCCAGTGAGGGAGACGAAGAGAGGCAGCTGAGCAGAAGAGAGCCATCCCCTGCGTGCCTTCTCTGATCAAGGCATTGGGGAACCGGCATGGGATGGAGACACAGGACTCTGGATACAACATTCAAGGGAACAATTTCCTCTCTTAAAACTTGATGGCTTTCTAAGCTGTTGTCACAAGGAAAGGGAAGAGAAAAGACTTTAAAAGTCATGTAACCTGCAAACTAAATCAAGCCTTGCACTGCTGGGGAAGCCCTGACTGTCCTCACCATCCATGGAGTGATGGGACCTGCAGGGTCTGGCTTCAAGAAGGAGCTGCCCTGGCTTTAGCAGGAAGAATTCTTCACCAAAAGGGTTATCAAACACTGCACAGGCTGCCCAGGGCAGTGGTGGAGTCCCCAGTCCTGGAGGGATTTAACAGACATGTGGATGTGGCACTTGGGGACACGGGTTAATGGTGGCCTTGGTGGCGCTGAGGGAATGGTTGGACTCAGTGATTTTGGAGGCCTTTTCCAACCTAAACAATCCAATGATTCTACGATTCTATGACTCTGGCTACTCCTCACTAACCAACATGGAGCCATAAAACTGTGCTGGGAGTGGCACATGAACACAGGCTCTCCTGGCTTTAATACTAAGACTAGACCAAGACCTGCCAGCCTTCTGTTTGCCTCCCTGGTCCTGTGAGGGCAGCGTGTTCTCAGGGCAGCTTCCCACATCCTTACATTAATGTGGGTGTCACAGCAACACCAAACCTTCCTAAGCCACCCCGTCCCTGCTCCCCAAAAGCACTGTCACACCTTTCTATTGCAGTAGCTCCGGGCCTCTCTTTTCTTCTTCCAAGCCTTGAAACTCCCCCCTCCCCTCCAGCAGCACCGACAGCCACAGCCTGTCTGAAGTACCAGTGCTAATCCATCACCTGCAGCACCAGGAAAAGCACGTTGCCACTTTGCTTTTCTCGTCCTTCTTGTATCTCTAAAGAAACGGGGCGGGGAAGGACTCACAACAACAACAACCACCACCACCAAAAAAACCCCGAGTAAATTAACATTGCAGCTGAAGTTTTACACGCACAAAAGTCAGGAAGTTCGAAGTTATGGTCCCCCCTCCAGCTGTAATTCTGGCACACTGCACATATATATTAAGACATTAAAGTTAGCCCCATAAACAGTAATACAAAATACTACACGCACACAGGGGGGCCGATCTACGGTGGCCAGGGGAGCCATAACTCCTGCTGCCCTGACTCCTGTGCGTGCGCTTCTCCCTCAAAAAAGGAATAAGTCAGCCCTCATTCACTTGTAATTCAAAGCTCAGGATGCTGATAGAGAAGAGAAAAGAGGGATTGTTCCTTCTGCTTCTTCTTTCTCTTTTTTTTTCCCTCTTTTTTTTTTTCTTCCCCATTTTTTATTGCACAGGCTGTTGTCGAGCCGCCTGCGATCGATGCTCTCCCTTTGTCTGACTTTGATACATCGGGAGGGATCTCAGATTTCTATTCCCGTCCTCTCTCGCTCCATAACCGCTCCAGCTCCCCAGCAAGGCACAGGCAGGCAATAGATAAGGGATGGCCTTTGATTGAATTTACTTAATTTATATGGGCGATGGGACACAGGAGGAATATTAAAATACAAATTAGCAGCTTTATATTTCACATGCATTGAAATCTCCCCAGCAGATAATGAGCTGCTGGAAACTTATCTGCCAAGGGTCTCTCCCCAGCCACACCTATTCCCTTTCTCCCGAGATCCTCGAGTAAACACTAGGAAAGTTGATAACTGGAGAGTTACAGTTTAAGTCCTTAAAGTGACAATAACTTATGCCGATAGTTTTAAAACACCTCTGACGCTGTGGGGGAGCTGTCTCTGTCCATTCAGCTGGCCCAATCTCCCACCCCACACATGTGAGTGGCAGTGAAGTGCCACTATCCATAGGAGTATCCTCTAGAAGTTCAAGGAACCTGGTGGTCTTACTGGATTTCAGTGGAATATTTCATTCTGCTGCACCAGCTCTTATCACAGGGTAGGTAAGTCAGAGGTTTCTCCAGTCTGTGATCATATTTGGAAGTTGCTGGTGGAAGAGTGGAGAAATGGCAGAGCAAAAGGACCAGTCGTGGTGCAGTGAGGGAGGGATGGGAAAGGTCTCCATGAACAGGTTTTCCTCCTGGTTGCCCCGTGGAGTGCAGCTAGGGACGCACAGATACAGCCCTGGAGGGGCTCCTGCAATGTTAAATTGTTCTTCCAATGGAGATTGTAAGCTGGATCTGAATAAGAAATCTCCCATAAGATGAAGTGCACTGTAGGAAATGCCTGCAGGTAAACTGAACCAACAAATAAAGTCAGCCTGGGGGACAAACTGACACTGTGGGCTTAAGCTAAGTTTAAAAGGACCCTGTTGCTTCCCAGATCAGGGTCTTTAACTCTGGTAGTGGCCAAACTTCTTCACAAGAAGTGAAGAAATATTCTCTGCTGGGATTCTCTGGAAGGAAGGAGCATTTTGCAGCTGCACCTGAGCTCTGCACACCCGGCCTGAGCAGCTGCTGCTCCTCGGGAGGCTCCCGAGACGATTCCCTGCGTTTGGTTGAAGGCATCAGTTACACCAGAACCTGATCTGCTCCACAGGAGACCAGTCACAGCTTGAGCCTGCCTGGGGCTGGCGATGGGAAGGGTAGATGATATTCCCTGCAGGTGATGAATGCCTGGGAGCAGGGACTATCCCTCCCTCCCCAGCCCCTCAGCACGCTGGGGTCCAAAGGCAGAACAGAGGAAGGGAGTGGGAATGGGGCCACTCTCACAGATCGATGTGGGTGGGGTGGGCAGCTTGTCACATTCCCTACACTCACACTGGCAAAACTGGAGCAGCACAGAGCTCAGGCTGGCCAAGAGGGAAGAGATGCAGACAGGAGGTGATGCTGACTGACCCTGTCCTCTCCAAGGGCCTCGGTGAGATCCCTCGCAGCACACAAGCGGGTCAGATTCCTTCCCTGATGAGAACTAGCCAACAGTTTTGGAAGAGTATTCTGCTTTCCTTGATTTCCCACTGGAGAGCTGAAAAGCTAGGGCATAGTGGAGAAAGAGATTTCCCTCGCCTTCCAGCCAGGCACTTTCCCACCTCCCACTGCCTCCAAGTACATTTTGGATGTTTCAATGGCGGCTCCGTGTAGTTCCACAGCCACTGACACTTTTAATACTGTTTTTGAGCAGAAGGATCTGGCTTTACCCAAGTCTGCTTGGCACAACAGGGAACAATTTTTGCACGACTTCCAACCTACCTCCCAACTTTCATTAGCACGTCCCTTTCCCAGTGCCACAAAAAAAAAAAAAAAAAAAAAAAGCAGCCTGATCCTCTGACTTCTCTTCCCATTAGAAAGTAAAATGTCCCAGGGAGTGACAAAATTACACTGTCAAAAACAAGACAGTCACTTTGAAAATCGATAATGCCCCAAGGTGTTATTGTGAGTTAACAGCTCTCTTAGGCCCAAAGCACAGAGCTGGTATTAATGCTGCTCTTGCCACCTCTCCCACCAACATCCCGCCGCTGCCACTACTCAAGAAAATCTCTGACATGGAATTCTACTTAAAGCAGAGCAAAGGATGAATTTTTCAGTTGGGTGACCAAATGAAAAATAGTCAAGAGAGATGAGAAAAAGAGAGAAAAGGAAATGTGCTACAGGCCACCCTACATGCTTTATGCAAGGCATACCCAAAATACAATCTTTCATTTGCCGTGATTTGACAGTTACAGACTCCCACTCCTTTATTCCTGCCCTGCTTAGAGCCCATTTCTCAGGCTCTTCATGCTCATGCCAGTAGATGTGGTGTGCCTGTTACAGGAAATCATCTCTTCCTGCTCTCTAGACCACATAACATAGTGATAGGACAAGAGGACATGGCCTCAAGTCGTATCAGGGGAGATTTAAATTGGATGTTAGGAAAAAATTCCTTCACTAAAAGGGTTGTCAAACACTGGCTCAGCTGCCCAGCGAAGTGGTGGAGTCCTCATCCCTGGAGGCATTTATCAAACATGTAGATGTGGCACTTGAGGACATGGTTTGGTGGTGGCCTGGGCAGTGCTGGGGGAATGGTTGGGCTTGATGGTCTTTAAGATCTTCTCCAACCTAAAAGATTCTACCATTCAATGATTTTTTGGTTAAAAGCAGCACTGGAGGGAGGGTGTTACCTCAGACCAAAACACGGGATTTGTGCAATGCTGGCACAAGCTGTTCAGCTCCCTGCTTCACTTTCTCATCCCTGAACTGATCCCCAAACGGGGTCAGTTCATCCCACAGCTCTGAAAATGCGCTTTCCAATAGGTCTGAAAAAACCTAAAAGTTATCGATAAACACCCTCCAGACGTGTCCCTGTATGTTCCAGCAGTAATGGGAACACATGACCTGGAGAGGGAAGGCTGGGGATAAAAGAGATACGAGCTGCCCTGAAAACCCCCTGCATTTCCAAGACTTCTCAAAACCCGATATATACAGGTGGTGTCACTGCAACAGGTACTTCAGGAGGTGACACTTTGCACTGGGAACATCCATCCACTCCTGGGCATGGGCATTTAGCTGCTGGGGAAAGAGTTGGTGTTACTTTTCATGAGCCCTGAATCAGGGCAGACAGGGCAGAACTGGCAGGGGGTTCCTCCGTGGCTGTTTTTCATAACCCAAGGTCCCAAGTAGCTGTTGACAGTGTTGCAGCTCTAACACTGCATTTTTACAGGAGTCCAAGTGTTAGAGCTGCCATGCTGTCCAAATTCAGGGTTGGGATAATGAGCTGCTGCCTAAATCCTGCTTCAGAGCCTTACCCAGGAGTTACAGACTGCTCCTGCCACCTCCTACTGAAGAAGAGGCTCAGTGCATGTCAGGAGTTGCCCACACCATCCCTCATCTCATCCATGGGCATTCCTGGCATGGGAAGCACAGTGGGAAAATGACCGAGGTAAAAGGTGGTGAAAAGCCCCCCAAAATAACATTCCCTGCCCTCACCCACAGCCCAGCCTGGCCCCACTGTGGGATGAGAGATGGGGAGCCGCATTACCCCAAAGTTTCTGCACCAGCTGCACAAGGATTTGTGACCCCACAGCACCCAGGGGCTCCCAGACTGCAGGAAGGTCCAGGTGAAATTACACATTAGTCTCATTTTCATTCCTGTTTTGAAAAAAAAATTGTCAAAAAGGGTCTTTTCTCCTCCTCCTCCTGTGACCAAGGCAGCAACCAGAGAACATCTCCTGCCTTGGACTCCTTATTAGTTTAATTAGATGATTTTCTGCATGATTTATCCTGAACGCTGCAATTGCACAATCAAATCACAGATCAGTTGACAACTTCATTTAAAAAATTAGTGTTTAGCAGCTTTGCGGGCTCTAAAAGCTCTGAGGACATCTGTCAGCAGTGACCCCTTGTGATAATGACAAACGGTCCCAGGCTGTGTCCCCACCTCCTGTCCTGCCTGCAAGCTGGCACACTGGAGAAATCCTCCAGAACAGAAAAAAAAAACAAACCACCAAGCCTGGGGGCTTTCCCAGTTTGCATCTGCTGGAGCTGCTTGGCCTTCCCCCTCGGATGTCAGCCCACAGTTGTTAGCGAGTGCTACGGGCCTGTCAGGAAGAGAACAGATCCCGCTGCTCCGAGCAGGGAGGGGACTTGGTGTTGCAGCTGAATTCGTGTGAGGCCCGTGCTTTTGCTGAATTACGTGGGAGTTGGTGCCCGCTGTGAAGCTGCCACCCATGCTAAGAGTGTCAGCCCAAACTGGAGCCCCTGCGCTCCGCTTTGGAGCTCTGCCCATCCTGGGGTACGGGGGTGGAGGTGGAGGGAGGGAGGGAGGGAGGGGAGGAGGGAGGGAGGGAGGGATGCTGCGGCTGGACTGAGCGGCTGAACAGCCCGAATCCGAGCACAGAAGCTGCCAGAGGTGAATTTCCCAGGCCTCCTGCAGGAAGGTGTTGATCCTGCAGGCTGGGTTTGGAGCAGCTCAGCACGGCAAGCCTTGAGTTTTCTCGTGCTTAGCAGGATGTCGGGAATCGCTTCCAAAATCGGGCAGGGCAGCAGTGCCCAGTGATGGAGACGATGGTGCCAACGGAGCTGCCTTGGGAACATCCTGCAGGGAGTGCTGGGAGGAGATGAGGGAGGTACCAATCCTTTCCTGCTGGTTTGGGGAGGAGAAAACATCATGTGCTTTCGGAGCAGGGATTGCACAGACTGTGTCTTTCCTCTAAAGAAACAGAAGCCAAAATGAGCTTCCCCTGCTGGCTTTATCCTGTGGTTAGTCCAAGGAGCCCTGCTCTCCAGGGTGGAGGATCTATGATGGGTAAGTCCTTAAGCTTTCCCAAAGCAAGAGGCTTCCTCTGAAGCCTCCTGAGGGAGCCTGCTTTTCCAGGGAGACTGTCCAAGCAGGGAGACACCCCGATGACAACAAAGCACCCTTGGCCCTCAGAGATCTGCAGAAACCCCACTAACACCATCTGAATTCAGACCTTGTTAAGACACTCAGGAATCAGCCTCCATTCCACATCTTCAGCAGCCTGAGACACTGATTATAATGAGCTCCACTAATTAGACTGTTTTAATTCAAAGGCCAGCAGGCTCGGAGAGATGTGAATCAAGGGAACCTTTGTGAGGCATCTGCTGGGATTTCCAGCCAGCCTAATTCCTCCAAACTGCCCACTGGTGACTCCTTCAGCAAATGTCTCCTCTCCCCAGAATGAGACCTTGGCCAGGAAGGGCAAGGAAGGTCTCTAACTTGCCAGACCCACCCCCCAGCCCCTCCATTCTCCAGCAGACCCCTCTGCGGGATGAAATAACAGCTGTTTCCAGTCAAATGAACCACCTCCTCTTCCGACGTTTGCTTCAACTGTTATTCAATCACCCAGATGAAAAAAAAACAACTCAGGAAGGAGCTAATTAGAGGAAGACAACAAAGCAAATGAACTGAGGTGGAACTGGGAAAGGAAGTGGTGGATGGTGTAAGAAGGGAATGGAAATCAGTCTTGACAGGAGCAGCAAATCCAGGAGATGATCCACGGGGATGCTGTGGTGGATGGGGAGAGCAGAGGGCATGGCTGGTGGTCGATTCAAGCTGGTCAGGAGCCACCAGGACTCAGACACGTGCTCTGTGTGCTGCCAGTGGCAGGTGCCATGACTCCAGTGCTGGCTCACCTCCTTCCTGTGGGCTGCACCAGCCGGGCCCATCGCTTCCCCCGCCCCGGAATGGAGCCTGGGCTGCCTTGGAGAAGCCACGACCAGGCTGGTGGGTCCTTTTTTTGCAGAGATGTTGCAGCTTTCCCAGAAGACCAAGGCTTGACCTGCTCTGGGCACAGCTGCACCAGCTCTGTGGATAAATGGAGCTGTCCCAGGATGAGATCAGCACACGACTCAGATACCTGTGACTGTGGTTTGTGCCAGCAGAGCTATGGATGGCTGGATGAATTCTGCGCTGTTCCTGCTCCGTGAACTGTCTGGCAGCCACATCTTTTCAGTCACAACTACAACGTCATCCCTAAATGAAGATGTCAAGTGCACCTACCAGAATTACTAGAAACTTAATAAACAGCAGGATTTGCCACCCATCTCCTGGTTGTGCCAGCCTTTCTAACCAGGTACACTGGGAGCTCCAGGACAAGCTGCTGATCTCCCTTGGGCCTGAGTTCCCCTTTCCGTAAAAATCAAAGTCTGTTTCTGCTTGTGTTCAGGAATGATCAGTGATGGGCTTAGAAACATCTTGATATATGCAGACAAAAAGGAATTCAGAAGAACAAGTTGTTATCTGGGACCTTGGGAAGGTGTGGAGGGGAACAGACAGCTGGGAGGAGGACAAGGAGGTTGAGAAATTCTTCAGGAGAGTTTTTGGCCAAACCCCAGTCCGTGGGAGCTACAGTGTTTGAATCCAGCCGTAACTTGGCTCTCTATCTGGCATGTGTAGAAATTCAAATCTAGAATTCCCAGCTGAGCTGGGGAAAGGCAGGTACTGGCCTGCCACTGAAGCTCCTTCCTTTCAGTGGCACCATCTCCTGTCTCCCGTGCTTCTCTTCGTTACCAAAATCCCCCGAAGACACCACTGATGATGGAGAACCATCGGAGAGGCAATTAGAAAGAAGTTAAAGTGAATTACATATGCTGGGTTTATTTTCTGTTTTCTGCCAAGGCTGCTGCCAATTATTGTGCAATTAGGCCGCCTTCATTAGCAAATGAGATTAAAATTAACATCGTTAATTACTTGTTCTGTTAAACAGGGGAAAGCAGGCGTTTAAGGGGGAGATGCAGAGAAGGTTGTTCTTGGAGCAGATGCAGTTAAGTCCTCCAGCACCGTTTCTTCAAGGATTGCAGCGGGTTATTCAGTTTTGCCAACACAGCATTTATATTCACACCTCTCAGGCGAGGCCTTGCAGGAACTCGGTACATGTTGCTCAAGAAAATCATCCTCACACGTTGGAAAACAAAAGCTGACGGCCACAGGGAGCGGCCACTGGATTGCTCCCACCAGGGACTGGAGGGAAACCTCTCTCCTCAGTTGTTGGTGCAGTTCACGGGAGCATCACCAGGAATTTCTAATGGGCTCACAACGTGGCAGGTTGGGGGGAGCGTGGCTGACACTGCCAAAATGGGACAATAAAGCCAAAACAGCCGGGTGCTGGAGGTTTTGTGGATGAGCAAGGAGATTGTTTCCCGGTCTCAGGGACTGGATGAGGAGGTCAAGGAGGAGCAGCAGAGCTCCAAATTGATGGTGTTGTTTTCACAAGCCAGCTCAATGGCTGCCCTGCAAAACCCGGATGCTGAGTAAGCACAAAGCGATGCCACTGATCTACGGGGCCACACTTTGAGGTTCCTGGGCCACAGGGCTGGAAATGACCCCAAGCAGTCACCTCGCCCAGCCTGCTGTCCCTACAGAAATGATGTGGCTGCATCATTTTTACTTCTTATCTCTCCAGGCCACTCTTGCTGGTCTGCACCAGTGCAGGCTCTGCCCCTTCTGAGACATTCTAACATTTTGCTTTCTTTTCACCTGGGAAGGCTTCTTTAAGTGTTTAATTACAACTGCAGTTGCCCAGCACTAGTTGTGCTGCTCCCCGTGGGCATGGAAAAGTGATTATTCCCATTCTGTTTGCATCAGCCTTTTTCATATTGCAGAACTGTTCCTGTCTTGCCCAAGATCCTCTTCTGTGGACTAAACCATCCCAATTTACTCAATCTTTCTTTGCAGATCATGCCTGCTAATCTTCAGGCCGTCCTCCTTGCTCTGGACTATCTTCTGTTGATTAGCAGCTTTCTGGGTGAGTTATGCCCAAAACTGGACCCAGCATCCAGCTGAGATCTCCATCTCACTGGGCAGAGCAGGAACACAATGTTGGGTGCCTTACTGGTGATTTTCTGTCTAGACTCTCCTGTTTGTCATTTTTCACAGCAACTTGACATCTCTCATTCACACTATGATCAAAAACGAGCCCCAGTCTTTTCTGCAAGGTTTCTGCCTCGTCAACTCTGTATTTCTGCATCCTGCATGTGAGCAGTTCATTATTCCTGCCTAGATGTAGAATCCAGTACTTATCTCTATTAAATTGCATCTTATTTCTTCCAAACCATTTCTCCAATTTGTCAAAATCATTTTGAGATAAACAGACAGATTGAAAAGGTCCCTTGGAAAACATGGAGTGTAGTAAGACAGCCCTGAAATTCAGCTTGAGCCTTGCCAGGCTGAGGTTTCCCTTGGATTTGTGCCTGTCTCACCTTGCTCTGCAACACCTAAAAGCAAAACGTGGCCCATGGGAGGGACATTGTCACAAGCTGAGACACAGATTGCCTCTTCAAAGCATGCAGGTGTGCAAACAATGTACAAACAACCAGGGCATGCACTGCAGAACCACTGCTCGGGCAGTGCAAAGCTCAGTCCGTGCTGGAGTCCTTGCAGGGAACTGCAACATCCCTCTCCAGCAAAGCCAAAGACTCAGGAAATGGGCTCAGATGGATTCCTGACAGTGAGGATCTGCTGCCTGGGTTACCTGGCAGCCTGTGCTGGTACTTCTGCTAATGGACTCCCTTTTCTTTGTACAGGTACAGCCACGGCTGAGAGCCTTTATGGATGAGGGTAAGGCAAAGGAGGGGAGTCTTTCATCAGATCTGCTTTGGGGTACACAAGTCTTTGCACTGAGAACGAGAACAGCAGGCTCCAAGTGAATGAAAGCTGAGGTCATGAATTGTCTGTCCCCTTGCTTGCATGTTCCTCTGCTTTAAAAATACCAAGTGTCCCCTTTCACACAGTTCATAACTTACCCTAAAAAGGAGCAGCCTGGCTGGAACAGACTCTGCTGAGTCCAAGCTCTCAAGAAGCATGTAGAGCTCAAACACTTCCCCGTTGTGTTTGGACCTGCTGGCTGATCTCACAGAAGCCATTTCCTTTCCCTGTGAGTTTCTCAGGTGCACAGAAGATGCCCCAGTTGTGAGCAGCATCACCAGTGGCAGTGACTGCTCAGCCCAAGCTCAGCACATACAGCCTGTGCCCCTTGCTGGGCGCATCTGAATCCATCACACTTTTTGCTTTCCTGACACCCCTGTGAAGCTGGAATGAGAAATATTCCCGTCTCTTCAACTAGAAAACTCGGGCAGAAAGAGATTTAACCATCTACCCATGGTTAGTCATGAGCAGGAGGCCACTTGGGGAGCTAATGCTGTTTCTTAGTCAGGGGAGAATTTTCAGTGCTGATGATCTGTGAAATGTTTGTCTTGAATTTCCTTTGGACCCAGCACACAGAGCAGTGTCCTATTCAAAAGCTGCATTTAAGAATGGCCGTGAACTTTATTAGGTGTGTGCCGACAGCTTCACAGACCCCTTCAATAAGGAAAGCGGTAGGATTGCGATACCTCGTGCATAGCAACGAGCCAGCTGGCTCTGAAGAGCCTTTTCTCATGCAGACCTCATCAAAAAACGAAATGAGAAAATAAGTAGACAGGACTAGGCAGGGAATTCTTCTGCCCTTGTGCCCCAAGGGGAGTATATCCAAATTAATAGGCCTTTTCCACTGCTAATGACTCAGTGAAGATGTGGGAGTCACAGGCCACATCATCAGCTGGTGTAAATCAGTGTGTACCTGGAGAGACTGCGGGAACATTAATTTGCATCCACCTTAGCCAGCCCATCTTACCAGGAGCCCACCTTCCCAGAGCACTGGGATAAGCCAAAACCAGCTTGGGGGGCCCCTGGACCCCACATGGCTCCCTCTGGGAGTTGTGCATATGGATAGGGATGCTACTCCAAGCTTCCAGGTCAACAGCCACAGAGTGTTGTATGGCTCCTGGTAAAATCCTTACCAATGCCAAATCATCCAGCATTGGAATTTCCACGCTCCTCTTTCGGGGTCAGCAATTCCCTGGAGAAAAGCTGAAAGGAGACTGGCAGAAGAGAGATGGAGGAGGGAAAAACAAGTGGTGTGATCAGCAGGATGGAAGGGACTGAGAAAAGGTGCAAACGGACCCTTAGGTGTGCACAGGGCAGGAAAAGATGGATGTATGGGTAAGGGAGAGAAAAATGGGAGATAAATAAGTGATAGGAAGTTTCCACATCAGACCCCTCCGTGAGGGCAGATTTATCTGCCTTCTTTCTCTAGAAAATTCATTAGGCATTTGTGCCTCCCTCTTCTCCCTGCCAACGTGCTCCAGCTTTGTCCAGGAACAAAGCAGTAATTCCTGCCCATGCACTCTCCTCTCCCAACACAGAGTCCTCCCAGCCTGGCTCCTGCGAGGGGCTGATGGGGACCAGCATCCTGGGAGTCTGCAGATATTCCTTCAGAAATTTGCAGACCAACAGCAGAAACTCTCTGGTGACACCACATGTTGGTGTGAGATCTGACTCGTGGGTGAGCAGCATAAATGCTTCCCTGGGAACAAGAGGGAAGAGGCTCCAGGAGCAGGGTGTGTTTGCTTCATTCATCTATAACTCAAGCTAGAGGAAATTGAAGTGGCCTGTTCCAACATTCCATCCTTTGCCAATGAACTGGCTATGGAAAGAGATAAGAAATAAGGTCTGAAATCTTAAAAGAAGCCATTAGGAAAACACAGAAGCAAAGACCAGCCAAAATGCATGTTTGTGAGCCGATAAGATTCTGAACATTTCTTTCAGCAGCTGACAGCCAGAGGTATCAACAAGGTAGACAGATTAAATTCCTGCAGGCATTAATTAAAAGAAGTTTGATGAGGAGAGAAATCAAGGACCAAACACTGAGCAGAAACAACTGTTATTTTTTCTTCAGAGAATGTTCAGCTCCAAACAACTGCTTTGGGGGGGGTGGGGGAAAACTGCTTGTGGATGTAAAGGTGTGAGATGCAGATGGGAGATGTGGAAACATATCATGAAAGGATGAGGGGCACAAGCTGGATGGAACAGAAATAAAATTGGGATGAATCTGGTGGTGATGAAATGGTAATGAAGAAAGACAAGGAGAAGCTGAGCACTGTGGGCAGCCTACAAAAATGTGGATGTAGAAAAAGCAGTGAAATCCCAAAGATTCCAGTGGCCATGGTATGAGATTCCCAAGACAAAAGAGAGCTCAGTAAAGCATCAGCTGGTATCCAGCTCCTCTGTGGGAAGGCATGGAGGAAGGACACAAGTGCAGTGAGGTTACAGCTGAAACACGAGAACAGGAACCTGCTGGAGTCAGTCTCTGTGTGTGCAGAGCCTGGGAGAAAGGAGAAAAACCTGCTCATGAATTCCCACCTGTTTGCCACAACTTCCCTTCCCAATGAAATGGAAGTGCCCTTCTACCCTTCATCCTAAGCCTTTCCTTTTGTACCAAATAGAATCGGTACATGAAGGGTGCCAGGAGGTCTCTGGACTCTGCATCGAAGCAAACAGCACTCCGTACCCCTTAGTGGCTGGCAGATTTATTGTCCCACCTGCTGCAGTGGCACAGGAGGGGGGTGGTTTTGTCTCTGTATCCCTGTAACACTAAGGTGGGTGAGCGCTTTTCCGACAGAACCCCCAGCTCCTGTGTGGAACTGTGTTGATTCACGTCTTGCTGCAATCCAGTTTCCTCTGGAAGACACATCCAGCTGAAGCCAGACAGATTCCACCCACCACAACGCAGCACAGCTGACGTCTTGTGGCAGTCCCTCGAGGACACGTCTCCAGAAAAAGAATCACACAGCTGCTCATCTCGGCTCCCAAACTCACCACTTCTCTCCCTTATTTTTTTTTTTTCACCCCCCTTTTTTTTTCTTTTTTTTCACGAGTTGCTTTATTTACATCATTCTCCCCCTCAACAGGTTGACAGAGCAGCGAATGCTTTGTGGCAGGGAGGGCTGGTGTGGCAAAATCCTCGCTCTGAAACGCTGGAGCTCCTCAGACACACGCTGCCAACCCCTAGATCACATTGTAACGCAGCCGCAACGTGCTACGGATTAAACACCAACTTGGAAGTTCACGGGAGTGAAATGTCAGCTCAGGGGCTGATTTCATTCACCTGACATTGCTGTTAATAACAATGCCTAATTAGAAAGGCTTTTAAGCATCCGTTACATTAATTTAACGTGAAAATCTCATGGAGCTTTATTGGAATTTTTTTTCCCCTGTAAAATTAACCCTGCAGGCTTGTTACACATGTTTTCATTAGGGACTGTGAGCAGCGGGGATATTTGATGAATTAGAATCAGCCCCTTAGTCTTTGAGTTTAACTTTGTATTTCAAGTTCTTTTATGCTGATAAAGCCCTAATTTGATCTCCCCTCCCCCCTTTACTCTCCCATTAGTTTAATGCGTGCTACAGATCCTCACACTGTGGCTGAGGGCTAGAAACCCAAATTCGGTGCTGTCAGTCTCCATGCCATGCAGACAAAAGCCTGTAGTTCACAGCCTTTCTTACCAGCTGGTGCTAATTCTGGGCTGCAGCCCTGCTCTGCTCCGCGGGGCACGTGCTGCTCACACGGCCTTTTCCCACGCTTCCAGCTGCCAAGCCGTCTTTCAGGGAGCTGGAAAGCCACGATGGGGTTGCCCCAGCATTGTTTCCCTTTCTAAGCGTGGCAGACGCCATCCCAGCCAGGGCTGAGGCTTCTACTGCTAAGGGCACAAAGTGCTCCGGCAGGAGCTAAAATATCCCAAGGATATTTTGTTTTTCAGGGAGAGCAGGAAGGGAGGCTGTTAGAGATCACACGGCTCAGCAGAGAGAGGGACTGGCAGTTCTAATGGCCCCACATCACACACACCTCTAATGCTCTTGCCACGAGCTCAAACTGGCTGCAATTACGTGTGGCTGGGCCAAGTGCCCAAGGGATGAGTCCTCTTTGAAAGCTCTTCCATCCCTTGGGAGCCCAGACCTTTGGAGAACAACCTGGGCTATTTCTAGCACTGGGATTCATTAAACTGTGTTACCGCGTTAAAATCTGGACTTCCTTTGAACTTGCCAGCTTGGTAGAACCCGCTAGAATGATTTTAATGATGGATCCACTCGGGGGTTTGAGGGAGGAAAGTTGCAGGAAGAGGAGCAAGCACTTGGCTGGCATAAATCCATGGAATTGTTTGACACGTGGCGGAAATCTGGCGTCAAGCCAACTGCCCTGTCACACAGCCCATGGTGCTGAAAGTGAACCTAAATGGCAACAGAATCCACTGACATGGTAATGCAGGGGAACACACACGTCACCTTGTTCTCCGACAGCCCGACACAGGATGGTTTCCCTCGTTACATTTTGTACTGCTGCAGCTTCACCAGATCTACAATTCCCAGCTGATTTAACCTCTCTCCACAGTAAACTACCCCACTGCCTGATGCAACAGATGTAAGAATATTTTCTGATAACCACTGAGATTTCTCCTCTTATTAAGACTGTCCCTTGAGTCACTGAACATTAATATTACCCATCTGTGGTATTTCTTCTATCTCAATACGCAGGCACTTACCATGTCCCTCCTAGTTGTTACTTTGCCAAGCTGTACATAATTAGATTTTTTTAATCTTTGCTTGTTAATCAGACCCTTTGAACCCCCCGTACCTCCAATCATTTTGTCGCTCTTGAACCTCTGGAGTTTGTCAATACCCATCGGATAATGAGGTGTGCAGAATGGGATGCAGCGTCACAGCTGTCTCACAGAGAAAGGGAGCCTGACCCCGGTCTCTGTGCACACAGTGCTCTCAGCCTTTCTCTGCAGCCACAGCACATCTAAACTTTTCCCCTCTGTAATCCCCACATCCCTTCTCATCATCTTCTGGCTCTGAAGTCCTGCAAGGCTCCGCTGAAGATGATGGAGATCTCTTCTGCCAGCTCAGTGCCCTGCTACCTCCCTCCTACCACTCATCACACAGATCAAGTTATTAACTGGGAACCCGATTGGCAGAGCAGGGATAGACATGGATGGGGAATGAAAGGCACGCAGAGATTTTGTATGCAAGTTTAGCTCCTCTGAACACTCTTGCATTGGCATTGCCTAAGAAACTAGTGCAGTTTGCTCCCTGCTGAGAATTTGTTTCTGGAAACCTGTCCTGCCTAATTTCCTAGACTTCCCAAAGCTATATCCTTTGAAAAACAGGCTCCTCAGCTTCCCTCTCTCAAACTGCCCTCTGCTAAATAGCTTTTCCTTGATCCTTCCCAGCTGCTCAGTAGCTGCTGCCAGGGTTAACTTCTTTCTGGCTGTCAGGGGGCAAAATCCACCTACTGCTCTGCAGAGGAGCAGACTTGGGCCAAGGACCATCAAACCTGATGTGAAACCTCTGCTTGGATTGAAACGGTGAGTGGAATTTCAGCTGAATAAGATCTGGATGTGAATTCCTATTAGAAGGCTCTGGGCATCTGCTGAGAAAAGCACACACACCCCCCACCTCTGCCTCTCCCCAGACTGGTCTGACAAAAGCCTGCAGGACTGAATCTCTCTCTTGCTTAAAGCAAATAGAAGCTCTAAAAGGATCAGGAGTCATCTGGAAATTCTGCTGTTAGAGTAGCCTTGGAGTCTAGAATTGGATAAAAAGCACTGCAGCTCGTGCCGTCTGGGCTTCCGTGTCATTTCCATCCTTCTGATGATGTTGCCTCTCATCCCTGCTGTGGGTGCTCTGTGCCGAGATTTCTTAGAGGCTGAATCTCACCTCCTGAGCTGACAACACCTTATCTCAGCAGCTCAGCCAAGCATGAGGACTTGGCACAGGTGACAAAGGCTGAGATGTGCCTGCTAATTGCATGCATGCTGCTTTTCCATAGGATGGCGGGGCCTGAAAAGTGACAGACTAAAAAAAGCTCAAACCTGAAAAAAAACCTGACCCACAGACAATCTAACAAGTCTTTGGTTGTTTGGAAAGCGAAAGAAAGCCTATTTCTGAGTATTTTCCAAAAATCACAGAAGAAAAGAGGTATAGGAGAGTGTCAGAAGCACAAGATGCTGAGAGATGAGAGAGCAGCAACATCCAGAGGTTGAGCTTCTCGTGTGGGACGTAAACCTCTGTGTTTGACTCCTGGCATGAAGCACAGGGCTGTTGATACTGCCATGGGACAAATCCCCCTCAGATAGCAGGGGATGGCTTAGCAGAACCTCCCACTCAACAAGGACAGAGGGAGGGAGGGCATCCTTCCCTCAGGGATTCCCAAAGACAAGCAGGGCTGGCTTTGAGGGAGACAAAAAGGCACTTCACCGCCTGCCTGCCCAGGGGCTGGAGGTGCACAGGCGAAGGATTAGTGCTGTGGGGAGCCCGATGATGCGAGAGCAGTGAGGGGCTGCGCAGAGCTCCTGCTCCTGCAGCACCAGAGGAGGGGGTAATGACAGTGTGGCTCCTCGTGTTTGTCAGCCTGCACAGCGGCAGCCCCGGCCTGGCTCTGCTTAGGCCTGTCTGCTCCCAGCAGGCTGGGAGGGGATTTACATAATAACGTGCCTATTTTAACTTTGCTTCATTGGCTCCTGACAAGATACAATATTTTTGATTAAACAGCTTCCCAGGAAGGAGCTGCCGCCTTAAACCGGCTCGCACTCTCTCTGACCCTGTGCGATCTCATTAGTGGTGCCCTCAGACACCGTCTGATGGCATCTTAAATTCCTCTTTCCTTTCTTCCTCTAAACGAGCTCTTCAGATTAGGGTAGGGCCCTCCTCACCCCCATGCTGTGTCCAGCTCTGTGAGATCTAACCCTGTCCAGGGCCTTCCATCACTGCTGTGGCATCAGCCCTTCTGCCTCTCCAACCCCATCAGTCCCAACAGCAGTTTTTCTCCAGCCGCTTCCCTCTCTCAGTCCTTCTTCCCCTCCTTTCTTCACCTATCAATCTCTGATCTGCCTTTTTAGTTTCTCTTTATCTCACACCATCTGTCTTTCCTCTCTGCTGTCTTTTTTTTCCTTCCTCCACTGACCAGCCCAACAGAGAGAAATAAATCTCTCAAGCCAAGGAGACCATGTCCTCCATATATATTTGTGTGACAGTCAGATGCTCCAGCGACAAAGATCAAACCCACCAGCTAACTCGACAGAGAGATTCAATAACAGCAGAGAGTTATATTGATAGGAACAAGGCAAATGGATAGTTTTGATTTTAGTAGATTATTGACTGCACGACGGAGGCACAAAAAGGCTTCCCAGCAGCACGGCTTAGAGAGCAACTCTTCCCGATGCAACAGGGCCGAACAAAGGGAGTGAAATATGAGAGAGGGAGCACTCCATGGCACGTCTGACAGTCCCATCATCTGCGTGAGGAATGGTCCTCCCTGCTGGATGAACCACTTGAAATACATATGAAAAAAGACGAGATCTGCCTTCAGCTGAGCCTGAAGAGAGCTGGGCTGCGCAGAGAAGCGGGGCGCACTGCTGCCTCATCCCGCTCTTACATCCGGGCCCCAGAGGAACATCCCCACCTCTCAGGAGAATCCTGCCAGTGTGGAGACAACACTGAACTATGTGGGGTGGTGTTTCTGTCCAGTCTGACTCTAAATACAGTGCATGTCTGATACATGGCACTCAGAATGGCTGATACTCCTCAGTGGACATATCCTCGCTGCTCCTGTGCCTGTTTCATATCAGGAGCTGAAAACCTACAGGATGTGCACATGATTTCCAGAGGAATCTGGGTCAGGGCAAGAAATCATCTTTGGTTATGGTTCTTTACTCGCCAGATCACTCAGTGCAGCTAACACTGCATTCCCCCATGATCGCATTTTGCACACAGATTATTTGCTTGCAGTCCTTCTGTGAGAGAGGAAGAAATTCAGAGCTCACCCAGCAAGACTTTACCTGCAAACACATCCCTGGAGAGGCTCACACACACTGGGGAGGCTGGGGAAGTAAGGCCTGCAGAGGGAGATCAGGCACAGAGCTATAGGATAGCAACAAGTCTTGACCTCCAAACAGAGCAGCTAACCCAGCCCTCAGCCCGAGCAACCAGAACAGAGGAGCAAGGATCAAATCACTTCACCTCAAGACCAGCAAGAAGTGGCAGCATTTAGCAAATATTAAGTAAGCAAAAATGACAGGGGGCTGCTAAAGCATGTCCCTGAGAGCCTGGAACCCCAGGAGTGATGAGGAGCCATTTAGGGCATTGAACTGGATTAATTGAAACACCAGAAGGCTGAAAAGTTGGGCAGGGGGCATGAATATGGGGTGTGAAGGATATTTCATCTCTCTGTGCTTAATTTTAGCCAATTAGCACCCATCCAAGGAAGGGAGGGAACTGTTAAGTGCTAAGTAACAAAAGTGTGAGCTCAAGTGTGAATAGGTACAAGCAGGAGCAGAGAGCCCCTTTCAGCAGCATCTGTGTCAATATTCAGAGATGGAAAAACACCGTGAAATTATTTCTTTTGCATTATGGGAAAGGAAGGAAATCTTACAGTGCAAACACACTAATGGGCTACGCAGGGATCTGAAGGAGGATTGTTGAGGTATTAGAGGAGGCTGCATTAGGGGAAAAAAAGAGCAAGAAAAGAAACAGGGTTTTCAGGGAGATTTCATCCAAATCGATTAAGTGAGAAATGTAAAGGGGCAGCATTCCATGGGGATGGAGCTGGTAATTGGCCCACGCAAGCCCCGACAGAGAAAAGCACTCAGAATGCAGGCTGGAAGGTAAGCACGTGGCTGACAGGTTTCTTTCAGTCAGGGGCCAGGAGGGACCACGGGGAGAAAAGTTTCTCTGTGCTAATCCTCTGCACAAATCTGCGAAGCCCCCCTTATCTTCCCTCACATCCCCCCTTGAAAATCACTGCTGCTGCAATGCCTTGAAACGCTGACAGTGCTGGAGCAGGCGGTGCAGCAGGGCCAGGGCTTATCACAGTCACCGGAGCGCGGGTACCGCTGTGCCCGCGCGTGTGCTTGGTGTGGACCTGCCCCTCAGCTCAAACTGAGACAGAAAACTGTCTTTGTGTTCAAAACGTGGCACAGCCGGAGGGTTCAGGCCCCCAAGTTGGGGATGAGGAAGCGCAGCACAGGAGGTCTCTGCCTCAAACTGAGTGAAGGACGCAAAACAGAGACGGAGGTGAAAGCAGGGCCGGAGGGGAGGACACCACACAGTGTCTCTGAAAGCATCAGATAGAGATTGTCACTCCAATTCTGTGTGTTTCCCCTGCACCAAGAAGATTTGTTCCCTCGGGAAAAGCAAACACTCGTTCCTGTTTTTGTATTTCCCTCTCTTTAGAAAATCAATGAAAACTCAGTCCAGGAGTGGGGGAAAAGTATCTGAAATGGCCAAATCCATATTTCAGAAGGCACTTTTTTAAAAAAACCTCATGATTCAAGGGAGAAGACTGATTAAAAGCAGTTCCTGACTGCTCCCAACTAACCTCAGTGGACAAATTTTACACTAAGATGGGACAGAGGTGAGGAAGCTGCTCTCTGTAAAACAGCTTCATCTGTCTCTGTGGGTTCACAGGTAACACTGACTCTGTTCACAGCTGAAGATCTGGACAAGATTATGATCATAGGCCTAAGGAAAAAAACCCCTTCCTTCTCACTTGTTGGCTTTCAATATAAAAATGCTCTGGAAAGTGCAAACCAGCCTGAGAGTCTCGTCCCGCCGTCCCCTGACCCAGGTACGTGTGCAGAACCAGCCCCTCTGAGGTGAATAAAGCAGCAGGTCCGTGGGGATCCTGATCCCCTGTAACTTCCCATCATCAGGCAGAACACTGAGGACTCTCCTGAGGTCTTGTCAGGATCAGGGCTGTATTTTGACACCTCTGGCTCTGAAATCTCCCAGGGCTGACCACGGGGAAAAAAAAAGCACTATTTTTAAATGTACTATTCCTGGTCGTGTTTTCTGTCAAGTATTCACAAAATAGGTGATAGGAGGTTTGGAAATGATTAATAGGTGTTTTAATGAATGACTAATCAATGCTTACGGATTACTATAAAGCCCAAACAGTCAATAGGTTGCTTATAATATTCTGTAATACCTTCTCCTGACATGCTTATAGTCACCTGCTAAATTATGCTACTCATGTCTATAATGCCTATTAATCATTTATTAATCTTTCATAAGCCACTTGCAAATGAAAGCAGAATATAAGCTGTGAGATCCCCCTGCCATCCATGAGCATCACACTTTCTGGGGTTTAGGGAAGTATCAGTCAAACAGAGACATGATTTGAGCCCAAACCCAAGTCTGTGGCCCTGCTGGGCTACAGGTAATTTGGTACCTTTGGCAGGATTTGAGGAAGAGGGGGAATGGAGAGGGCAGCTGATAGTTTTGTGGTTCAGATGATGTCAAAGTGGTGTTCGGGAAAGATGAAACAGTCACGCACACAAAAGCCTCCTGAAGAAAATCCTCACACAGAGAGAGAGAGAGAGAGAGAGAGGGAGGGAGGAATTAACTTCAAGGCTTAAAGCAAGGAAAGGGAAAAAAAAATCCTATCTGTAAGGACAGAGGATTGAAGCAAATGGACCACGGGTAGGTGAAAATAACTGAAAATCGTTCCAGGTAATCACAGTAAAATCAAAAGATGCTCCGACACAAAGTAAGTATGAGAAAAAGAGCTGGTAACACAACACATATATTTCTCCCCTCAGATAGCAGCAATTTTTGTAAAAATATATATGTATTTGCGAGATCACACCAGGTTTGTTGGAGCCAGGAGGAGCTGCCTTGGCTTCATCACTAGATCCCAGAGCTGACAGCCACAGTCTGCTATTAAATTCTTTTCCCAATGACTTGCAACTGCAATTACTTACAGCAACCCATTTTTAACCACTTCCAGTGCCAAGCCCCACACGATATGTGACAACAGGATCACCACAACCATCTCACCACATACTCAGGGCCGTGCTGTGCAGGTCTCTCTCCCAACCCAAGCCTGTGGAGGCAATTCAGAGGGCACAGAGCCAGTGGCTGCAGGTTCAATCAGGCAATTCCCCCCAAAAGTCCAAGGGCTGAGGCTTTAAGCAGTGCCTGGGCTGGAAATCTGCCCAGCTCGACCTCTCCTTCTCTGTCTGCCCGCAGGCAGCTTTTGCCTTTTGTCTGTTCCTTGTTCTGCCACCAACACACCCAGCACTGCCCAACCCCACCGAGGTGGGACCACTCAGGGCAACTGGAAAGACTGAAGAAGCCTCAGGAAAGGCAGCAACACAGAAAAATCCACTGAGGGGTAGGAGAAAGCACTGAACCTGGTTTGGCATGGCTCCCCCATGCAGATGACCCAGGGTCTAACAATGTGGCTTAGCTCCAGGGGCCGCCTTTTCCTCAAAATGATACTAATTCACATCTTTCTCTTCTGCCCATTTGCACCATGTAGGAATTTCATAATCTCTGAGCTCTTCAGCCCTGTTTCAAATTTGCTTGAACTACCAGCAGGTTCTAAAAATGTGCCAAGCAGACACACATGCACACCAAGCTGGATTAAATCCTTTCCTTCGGGGAAAGCCTTTCGCCCACCCCCCAGCCTTGGGGAGCTGCCTCACTTTCAAGCCAGTGCTCTGAAAACTGTGCAAGAACCCACCAGACCCTCTTATTTCTTGCTGGGCAGCAGAGGAAGTCCATGTGAGGGTGGCACAGGTTACCCAGCGAAGCTGTGGCTGCCTCATCCCTGCAGATTTTCAAGGTCAGGTTGGATGGGGCTTGGAGCAACCTGGGACAGTGGAAGGTGTCCCTGGCCATGGCAGGGGGTTGGGCTTTATGACCTTCAAAGGTCCCTTCCAACCCAAACTCTTCCATGATTCTGGGATTCTGGGATTAAGAGGGTGTCATCAAATGTCATTCCTCCTTGATCCAGGAGATCCTCGTGGTTTATGCCCTGATTAGCTCGCATTAATTTCATTCCCTCATTTCACGCCCCACACCCTTCCACGGCTTTGGGTGCTCCGCTGCGTCACATGTGCCTGCAGGAGCAAGTGCTGCGAGGGGGAAAAGAAATCTGAATCTAAATTAAAAAGAAAACATAAAAATAATAAAATACAATCCCCTTGATCAGTGTGCCTGTCATTTTAGCGGCACTAAATACATTAAAATGAGATCTGCGCACCAGCTTAATTAAATGAGCCAATTGAAAGTTGCTGCCAACTATTAGTTTAAGGTAGAAAATACACTTATTTTGGAGCTTATGCAGATTGAATTTGTAGGGCCTTGTGGGAAATGCAAAGCATTTTTTTTTTTTTTTTGGAAGACTCACAGTTTGGAAGTTTACTGCAGTGATCTGAATTTTGTTTCATTATGAGTGTCAAGCACAATCACAGTTAGAAGAAGTCTCTTGGCTGCTTCCCAGGATAAAATATCCCTTTGAAATTGATCTTTTCTTCAAAAGCAGTGCGGGAGCGGCTCCGGCTCTCCGTGCCCAGGGGCAGGGGACGCCTATTTGCCCACCAAAGAGGCGTTCGGGGCTCGGAAAACAGAGCAATTTACGGCATGAAGTGTGAGCTGGCGTTTGGTGTCCGGTGTCACTGTTTGATCTCCGCTCTCGGGTGACGTTTCCAGCTGCAATGTGATTACTGAAATGGAGCGCCTGGAACACGGAGCAAAGCTCATCGCTTATTCCGGGCTTTCCTGATCCCTGTAACGCCGCAATCAGGAATTAGTTGAATAGCAGAACAATTGATTCGAAACCATTTCCGTAAATCAAGCCAGCAGTTTCAGCTCGCTGATGGTCTTACCCGGAGATGTGTCACCTCACTGGCAGCAGGAGCTGAGGCTGCCAAGGGTGGCTTTAAAACCTGGGGGAAGAGGGGGTTTCTTTTTAGCTGGACTAAGATCTTTCCTCTAATAAAATTAAACCACTTTGCCTCTGCATTTTCTTACTGAGACGTTCCTTTAACCCAGAGTTAAAGTGATTATTATTTTTCCACTGGTATATTTTAAGATATGAGTGCGGTTTTTAACGGGATGTGTAGCAGGCCTTTAAATACACACATTGCTCCAAACTGATGAGCGGAAATGCTTCACTTCACACATATCAGATGCTTTGATTTCTTTTCTGATGTTGCATTTCTACCCCACTCTGAAAAGAATAATTTTGCGGATTCCACATGGATTCAAACTTTTTTACTAAAGTCTTCGTCTGATGTAATTTTTCTCAACTTTCAGTATTTTGATAAAATTTCAAAACTGGAAGGCTGGTCGGTCAAAATAAAGGGGTAAATCTCTGTGGTGCTTTCCCCCCTCATGTTCTTCATTATGTAGCAGCTTGTAATCTTCACTTTAAGGAAGTTTTGAATGAAAACATCACTCTCAGACGAGCAAGCACAGCCATCTCCCTTTCAGACACGCAGAGATCCACAGGAATTAGGAATGGCTCAGCTCCTCAGAGCAATGCCCAGCCCCAAGGGGAGCACAAAGCTAAGAGGTGGTTTCTGACACCTATTTTGGCAGATCTGTGCTGTCTGCAGTCTCCTGACGGCGCAAGAATCAGGGAGGCATCCTGGGAACAGCCTTCCCCAGAGCTCCCAAGCACCTTGTCAGGCAGAGGAAATCACAGCTGATGGTTATTTGTGAGGAATAACTCGCGCACTTCGGTCCTGCCCGCCCTGCTCTTCCAGCGCCGCTTCCAGCCTCTGTGCAGCTTTGCCTGATTCACATCAGACACCCAGAGGTTAGAGAGCTCTGCTGCTCCTAATTAATCTCCTCCGGAGCCGACTCTGAGGCTGTGCTGCCTTGGAGATGGTTTAACAAGCACAGCTCACTTGAGCTGATCTGCGGCTCAGCGCCGGAGCAGTGTCCAAGTGCCGGGGGCTTTAGGGGGTGTCTGGGCTGAGGGCACTGCAGCCCACCAGCCCAGTTAGCACTGGTCACACTGGTGAAGATGGGCTCAGCTCGCTGCCAGGGAGCTCAGGGGTGATCCTGCTGCTGAGGGCTGCGAGGGCAATGAGGTTTCCACCCTGGGTTAATTTCAATCGGACGCCTGAAAGGTCAAAACTGAGCTCCAGACACCCATGGCTGCGCAGGTCATGGCAAGTGCTGCCTTTTAGCTGAGCTCATTCCACCCTTTTTTTCCATCAGGCTGCTGGGATATTACACTGTGGCAAAGCCAGCTCAGAGGTCTCTGCTGCCTCTGAGCAAACCTCAGCTCAGGCTGAGCATGCTCCTCACCTCCCTCATGGGAGCTGAGCCCAGACTGACCCACCCTCCCCTGACCTCCTGTTAAAAACCCACACACAGCAACAAACCCTGGCCTCAGAGGGGTGTTGGGAAGGCCAGCAGCACAGCCACCCGCTCGTGGGAGCCAGGGAGGGCAGATGGCAGCCAAGCCAGGCTGTCGGGCTGGATGTGCATTGCTCTGCCAGGGACAAGCCATCCAGAACAGGGACACGCTGTCCAGCTGGATTCCCACTGCTCCCCATGGCTCACACGGCTCTCCAGCTCTCTCTCTCACTCCTTGCTTCACAGTGCTCTCTCACATGCACAGGCACACCATCATTATGCTGCAGGATGCAGTTTATAAAGGAATATAAGGAATTCTCATCTATGATATCTTCCTGTCCCTTCACTTCAATCCATCTCTTCTCCCAGCTGGATGGGAGACATGAGGTCAAACACAGGTTTCTACATGGTCAATGTTTATCCTGCTCAAGGCACCTTGGGAGTCACAAAAGCTCCTGTCATTGCTAGTGGAGTTAGGAGAGTGATGTCTCTCCTCTAAAGTGGCATCTGCAGCTGAACATGAATCAGACACTCAAAGTGCCCACTTTTCTCTCCAGAGTACCCCGGGAGTGCAAGCAGTTGGATCTTTCTCTCCTCCCTTCTCCTCTCCTCTTTTCTCAAGTTACCCCAGCATCTCAGAACCGTTCACCAGCACTGTGTTCAAACACCATGAGGGCAAGGTTCAGGCAGCTGACAGTATAAAACAAGCATTGTTCAGTGCAGCCTTCAAACCCTGTGCAGTTCTGGGAAGAGCTCAGGATCCCTCTGTGAAATACAGTGGATCTCCTCAGCCAGGATGTGGCACAGGACCAGTGCAGCAGCAATGCAGAGCAGATGTTCTGGACGAGAAGCTCCTCACGAATGCTGAGATGGAGGTTATCTCTGCCGACCCCTCAAGGGAAAAACCAACTTCAAGCCAGGCCCAAAACCAGAAGTGGAGCTTGGAACCCACCTCTCCTGTCTGTGTTTAGTCCAACCAGCTCAGCTATTTGTTTTAACTACTTCTGCTGCTGAATGGTGTCTCTGCTTGCCACGGGTGAGTGAGCACAACCGCTCATTGCAGGCCCAAAGAAAACGTGCTGAGAAACTCTACAATTGTGTACTGACCTTTCAGACAACATGCACGCCAGTAAATACCAGCCAGCCTCCGAATATTAAACGAGCCACAGCCAGCCCTGCATTTCCTATTACCCCAAAGTCCTTCAGACTGAATCTTGAGTCCAGCCCTGCATCTGCAATGACCTGCCATTTCTGATAATTCTCTTCAATGCTGGACTTCGGGGGGTTGTCCAGCCCAGACACAGTGCCCTTCTGAGCTGACTGCTGTCACAGCTGCCTCTGGTTCCACCTCAGTGCAGAACAGCCACTGGCAGCTCAAAACCCCCAGGAAACCCCATCCATATTGTCCAACATCACTCAACACTGTGCAGTGGTCCAAGACCTGCCATAGGCCCAGGATTCTCCTCTCTTTCCTGGAAAACTCTTCAAAAACTGCCCAAAGTCTTAATTATATTTTCCCATCATTGCCTCACAAAATTAGGCTAATATGGACCAACAAGGACTGCAGAGCATCCCAGAGAGGGGAACTGCACAGAAGACATTTTCACACTTGTACTCTGAGAGCTTTAGACGTCCCTCCCATATCCCAGTCATTTTACAAGGTATCCTCACTACAGAGTCCCAGTCCGTCCCAGGACACGTGCAGGTCTCTTCCAGACCCGCACCTTGCACCAGGTGCCATATTACACCCATGCCAGGTGTCATTTCTACCCATGCCTCCTCTTCAGTGGGCTTCCTGCAGCCCAGGAGTGCCTTGGCATCCTCAAATGAAACAAGCCCACGAAACAAGCCCACTCAAAGCAGAGCTGGCACTGAATTTTGCTGCAGCTTTTTACGACTCCAGTTAGCCTTGTCTCCCACTTTTACACTCTGATTTCTATCCTTTGTAGTAAAATTTAGTACATGTTTGTAGGAGAAGTTTGCTAAGTAGGCTGGAAAACAGACAACAGGACCAAAGCTGGGGATGAGCTTTGGCGAGATGGTTCCCCCACTCGACCTCTTTGTGGCACCTGTTGTTGTTGCCTTTAATTTGACACAGATAATATTTTATTGATGAGTGGTGGCATCCCCTCCTAGCTGGCACTATGCTAGGCACCCCTTGGCCCACGTGAGATCTCACTGACAGCCTCCCCCTCACCTTCTCCATGTGGGACAGAATAACAATCACACAGGGGAAGGAAGCTGATTCCTACAAAGGGTGGATATGGACTTGGAGAGGTCACTCCCTGCCTCTCCTCTCTCATCCATCGGTGTGTGGCTCCCAGGACATCCCAAGCCAGGAATGCAGGTGCAGAGGCAGGGTTAGCTCTGCTCACCAGTGACATAACCTGCAGGAACAGCCTCGGATCTGGGACACCCCACATGCTCCTGGGGAAAACAAAAGCAAACAGCAGCTGCCAGCACCCAGCACAGCTCTCAGCTCGAGATCTCCACTCCCCAATTAGATTTCCTCCACCAATTTGCACGGGGAAAGGCAGAGAGGAAATGCCAGATGCTGCTGGGCACGCAGAACAGATTCGATGCGTGCGTTCAAAGCACTAATAACTCCCTGCCTGCTGAAAGGGGGAAAAGGCTTTCTCTTAATCCCTCCTTGCATCAGTAATCAGAGAGAGGAGCAGATGGTGCCAGAAATACAGTAATATGCCCATTAAAATAACCTCATAGCTGATAACTTAGCACCAGACCCCAGGCAGCAAACACCTTCCAGAGAGCCAGAAAACAGGGACTCGTGTGATGAGGGAATGAGAACTCGCTGGGAGTGACCCAGCCCTAGGGAATGACCCAGCTCCAGGGAATGACCCAGCTCCAGGGAATGATCCAGCTCCAGGGAATGACACAGCTCCATCTCCACAGCGAGGACAGAGCTCTCGCCCAGGAAATTCCTGCCTGCATATGTGCCCAGCCGGATTTGCCCTCCAGGTACATCTACACAAGGTGCATGTCCCATTCCTCCCTCCCTGACACCAGCCTGTGTCCACTGGTGTGTCCCAGCTCCAGCACTGCTGCTGGGCCCTCCAGAGTCCATTCCTCCCTCAAGAGGAATAAGCAGGTGGACAAGTGCCTTTCCAATGATGGATTTCTCTCTTGCAATTTGCAGGGTAAGGTCTGTATGTAGCAATTTCCCTCTCTTTCAATCAGATACAAGTCATACCATTCATTTCTCAGTGGATTTGCAAGTTTTTTGTCCTACTTCATTTGTCCAGAAATGACATTCTTCCCTTACAGGCCATCCAAGCAGCTCCCTGCAAGTTTTCTGTGGCGCTCATAAAGAAAAACAGGAGTGTCAGCAGCCACCATACTGCTGACCTTGCAACCTTGCATGGCCAACCCATCTGTTCCTGGACACAGAGTAATGATGTTTAAATCACACCACCCACCTTGGCTGCGAAGGACAGAGGAACTGGCAAGTACCAGGGGTGAAAACACTTTTACTATTCAAGGTCTTAATTTACAGTGGGAGTGCTGCCATCTCCTAAAGCACTATTTGAAAAGCAGCATCTTGCAGCCCAGGTAAAAGCCTGCATTCTTCTCTCTCTTTCTCTGACCCCATAAATCTTCCAGGCAAAATTTCCATCCAAATAGCTGCGCTCCCCGCAAACATTTATGCCAAGTCACACTTGCACCAAGCGGTGTTTCTCAACAGAAAAGCACTGCATCCCAAATATTGCATCAACTCCAGCTCCGTGCCTCTGGAAGGGTGAACGTTTCTTTATTGTTAATTAACTCTTTATATGACATGACATTTAATTCATTATCTCACTGAATGTCACCGTCCAATTAGCTCATCCCCAAGGAACGGGACCTAATTAACCAAGACAAGTAAACTGAACTTTAGCAACCTTGCTCTCCTGTAAATAAGTTGCTAGTACGTAATTACTTAGCAATAACTACCTCATTAAAGCTTGAATAAATATTCCTCCTCCTGTTCTTGGCTTTACTTTTAAAGAAATTCCCAATCCACCTATTTCTATTTCGCTTGTCCCAGCGTCTCGGAAGTCTGTAGGGCCAAAGTGTGTTGCCTTCCAGCATCAGCAGGGTGGAAGTGGTTGTACATCACCCTCTCCCTCCATGGATAACAGCTCCTAATTTGCTCATGGGGCAGTGGAAGCTTCCCAGAGGTTGAAGACAAGGAGTTCCAGCCCACATCCCTGGAGAGACTTGTAGATTCACAACTGCCTCCCTTGCTGGAACAGCCGAACTCGGCTACAAGAGGCAGCAACTGCACAGAAAGCAGGAGGTTCCTTTCAGCTCACTCCCTGCTCTCTGAGGGCCTGATCTGGTTGAGCCTGTTGGAAGTCTGAAAATATCTCACTTTCTTTCATCATAATTTTCCCAGTTGGGTGGCTTAGCTGTTTCAGTAGCAAAAGACCCCTCTTTGCCCCTACTGAAACATGGTAGGTGAGGAGCAGAGCTGGATCTCTACCAGCTGAGACCCTGCTCGGAACTGTGACTCCAGACCACCCTGGCACGACCACCCAGGCAACTGCCGAGGACAGAGGGGAATAAATGAGACTCTTCACTTGCAAACAGCTTCTTTTCTTTGATATTTTTTTCCACAGGTAGCGTGCTAGGGGCTATATTTTACACGGTACCTGATTTGAAACACAGAGATGAAGGGTCGTGAGATGAAAGGGAAGCATTAATCTCGCATGTTGACTCAGCATCACAATAAATTTCCTCCCTTGATTGCTTTTGCTCTTGGCTGGAGGTCAGCATTTTCAGGGAGGAATTCTCCAAAAAAGAGACACTGGACTGGTACAGAGCTCTAACACAGCACGGCCCAAACCTGCCTCCTGCCTGACAGCTCAGGGGTTATTCCCATGCTGGTGCAGAGACACCTGGGAGACATTGCACAAAACTTGCACAAAGCAGGGCTGCAAATCTCAGGCTTCTCATGGTTACATTTGGCTTTACAGGGAGCTGTTCTTTTAGGCAGCTTTGCCATGAGGTGCCTGAAGCTGCTACTGCAATATGGGGAGGCTCACACATGGCACTGCTGAGCAGGCATGACGTGAGCATGGCCAGGTCTCTCTTGGCTTGGAGCCATCGTTGAACAGCAGCTTTCCTCTCTTAGTGCAAAGCAAGGCAGCCTGGAGCCATCACAGACAGAGCAGTCCCATAAACATCCCAGCTTTCCTCACCCTTCCTCCCTGAGCTCTGATTCAGAAGAGATCATCAAAACTGGTTAATATCTGCCCTAAAAATCACCACTCTGCGTGTAAAAAAGTGACCAAAGACACAAGATCTCCTACGAATCTCTAAGTGTTTAGGAAATGACTGGATGTGGCACTCAGTGCTGTGGTTTAGCTGACAAGGTGGTGTTTGGTCAAAGGTTGGGCTCGATCCTGGAGGTCTTTTCCAGCCTTAATTTTGATTCTTAGCAGATGTCAAGAAGCAACAAGAGGAAGATCTGGCTACACCCCCTTTTGGGTCATCACACACCTCAGGGATGTGCTGCTGATGTGTAGCAGTCCCAGGGCTCCGCTGGCCTGGGGAATCACCAGGATTGAGCACTGCAGGCAGCAGGATCAGTCTCCCCATGGCACACTGGTTCCCTGGAGCACAGGAGTGTGCGATCTCAGAGCAGGATCCACACAAGACAGAGAGAAAAGACCATTTAGATGATATTCCTACCCAACAGTGACTAATGGATGTGAACTCAGGCAGAGGTGTGATGGGAGGAGGGACCAGTCCCCCCTCACAACTCCATTTATTTATTATGATTTTGTTATATATTTTCTCCTGGTAGGAATCACAGTCATTCCCAGCGATGTAAAACACGTGCCTGATGCCTGTTACCACACTGGGATGGCAGGGTCAGAGCCATCAGGTCTCTACATATGTTATTTCCTTGTTCTTCAGCTTAATGGGGCGTTCCACTTTATTATTGTATTTTTTTTTTCATTTTATAAGACATGTTTCATTAAATCTGAATTATGGCAATTCAGGGAAAGAAATTAGCCCATTAAAATTATAATGAAAACATCTTATAAAAAAGGCTGTCAACTGCCATTTCTGCTCTGCTGGGTGAGGAAATAAGGAGAAGAGAGAAACGTGTTGTCTCTGAGCAGGGAGAGCACCTGGGAAAGCAGGATGTGTGTGCCAGGTGCTCTGGAACAGAGTCTGTGTCAGGGAGATCTGAAGGGCTCCTAGGGGGTGACTGGTGGAGTTTTTCCCATTAAAAGGCCATTTTCAGGTCTTTCAGAAGAGTTATTAGAAAAAAGGAGCATTTTTCTATGTTCATGGCTGGTCGCACTTCCTTCTGACCAGCCAGAGAGCAAATACAAACAGGGAATTTCTGCTTGGATTTCTCTCCTGCCAAGCCCCAGCGAGGCTTGAAGCGACAGAAATTGCAGCATCCTGAGGTTTTCTGGTAGGGAGAAAAATCTGTGCTGAAGAACAAGCCCAGGTCTTGTCAGACAAGGGAACTGGAAGCAAGGAATATCCCCAAAGCCTCATTCAGGAAGGATTTGTACTTTTCCTTGAAACATCTGTTATTACGGACGGCTTCTACCACTGGGCCCAGGCTCAGGTGCTCCCATACATTGCTTTGTTCCTCCTGTGGCAATGACTTCTTGGAGGAGGAGGAAAGAGATTTTGTTAAAAATAAAAGTGGAAAGAAAAATAAACTCCCTTAAGCTCCCTCATTTATGGTTATGTGTGTGGGGGGGAGAAAGCTCAGATCTGTTCTCCGGTCCAATTGCTGTGTGATTCCTGCTGCTGTCCTGAACTCTCCACACCCTTGAGCAAAATAGTGCTGCATCTCTGTTTTTAGCAAGGTAGTGAAGGTATTAGATGGAGAAAACAAAAAAAAAACAAACCCAACACTCTGCCTGCAAGGGGATAAAGGTCAGCTCTGCTGAAATGAAATAGATTTTGAAACTGCATGTCAATTAGACACACACAAAAGAAACTAATAAAATTAATCCACTGAACTGGTGAGCTGTGATAAAGCAACCCTTTAAGATATATAGAAAAGAAGGTGGGGAGGGGCTGGTAAACAGAAAGAGAAGTGAGGAGTGGAATAAAAGAAGACACAGAAGAAGAAATAACATGTAAAAGAGGAGATGGAGATAAACGGGATATAAGAAATAAGCAAATGAAATGAGATCAGGATGAAAGGTAGAACCCAAATAGTCCAAAATACGCAGCTCTGCTGTGTCGAACATAAGAAGGGAGAAGGTTTTCTTTCACAGACAGGGCAATTGACTTAAGAGCCCAGGAGAGCAGGTCTGTAAGAGCACAGTGAAGGGGCAGGAGGAGGAGGGGACACCTGGATGGGGAGAGGGAAGAGTGCCTTGCTCCACTGGAGCACTGAGTTAGACCTGGGGGCAGCTTGGATAGATCTGAGCTCAGAATGATCATGGATCCAGCATGGATCTTACAGCAGCATGGACAGAACCCGAGGGAATGACTGAACAGTGTAGGACAAGGCTTCAGATGCCACAGGAAAGCTGCTGTGGGATGACACAGCCCCGTACCAGCCCCAGTCCATGCATCACACTGGAGTGAAACCACGGAGCTGCCTCCAACCTGGAGTTGGCCTGAGGTGGGCCAGAGAGGGCAGCTTAAATAAATCCTTTAGGTCAACTTTAATTTCTTTTGCCTGCTTTATGATTCCAAAAAAGGGACTGGCCCTGCAAAAGCTCTCCATCATTTCCTGTAGAGGACTATAGCCCAGGACTGGAAGAGGCAAATAGTTCACCCACGGTTTTTTTTCCCACCTCTTAAAAGGTCCCTCCATCCCAGATCCTCCCTTGGTTTGGCAGTGCTTCTGGACACAGGCCAGGCTGGCTGAAGGTACCTTCGTCAGTGGCTGGATACCCCTCCTTGTCCTTCCACGTGTGTTTTACAAGGCAGTTCCTGCTGAGCTGCAGGGCATTTCCTGGGTTTAATGAACATCAGGCAGCCCTTCCGCCTGACGGGCCATTATTAGTGCCTCCCAACAGAGCCAGCACCACACCCGAGTCATTATCCATTTGTTACACGCCTCACTGCAAGATTTCCATATGGAGAGGCAGGCACATGAGGTGACCCTGAAAACGTGGAGTCTTACCTCAGAATGCCAAGCAAAAGATGTACGGGAGAGCACGGGGGAATTCGGTACCACGAGCCCGGTGTCCCTGACCTGGCTGCAAGGATGGAGGGAAGGCCCTGAGATTTCATTGAATCACTTTGTTTCTCAAAAACAAAGGCACAAACAAGGCTCTTCCAGCCATGGTCTATGAAGGACCTTCCTGGGAACGGCAGCCCAGATGTGAGGAACGAGGGCAAAAGGGATTCTTCCAGCAAGGTCCTAAATGTGGGTTTCCAGTGGGAGAAAGAAAAAGAAAACATAACCCTTCGCTGCAAGAGGCAAACACCTCACTGAGTGGCTCGTTAGGAGAAAAGGAGTCAATTAAAGCTGGAATCAAGGAATGGCAATATTAATGTTGTAAATACATGTGCAGAGTGTCCTGTAGCTCTCACAGTCTGGTGCACTGGGTTTCTGCCCTCCCTTGCCTCTTGTAACAGGAGAGACAGGAACAGGCTGATTAATAAGGCTGCAGAAGAACAGAGACTCATCTCCACAGAAAGAAATGCATTCGGTTTTAACTAATTTCCATATTTTTCTTTCCCCCCCAATGAATATTTGACACTGATCTTTTCCCCTTTTCCTGTTTATTGTTTTAAATAGAAAGCTTCTGGTTTCAAAACAACTTGTCTCGGATTCCCGCCTCTCCTTCTTATTAATCTGCAATCAAGGGAGTGAGCAGGTTCTCAGCTCCTCTGGTGAAGGACATGCTCAGTTCGAATTTTCTCATCAATATCTGGTAGGTGTTTATCTGATTTTTGTCACACACACTCCTTAGGCCAGAGCATGTCTGAGAATGTATATCAATGTATGTTTATTGCAATGGCTTCCTCACCTCTTCTTTACTTTGCCTTTTTGCTCTGGAAGAACTTTATTCAGCTTTCCCCACCACTGTAAGCCCTGAATCAGCCCCAGGTTCCAGTCAGAGCAGCAGGACGAGTAAGAGGAACTGTCGACAAGGAACCTGGGCGGAGTATGAGGAAACCCTGACACCGCTTTCCCAGTAAACCTGCATTTGTGATGGATGCTCTGGCAAGGCAGCATCTCACAGCAAATCAGACAGCACTGAAATCTGGAGTTCAGCCTGAGTCTACAACATTCAACACCCCAAATGCAAAAGCATGACCCACTGTTTACTAACCCGGGCCACACTAATAAAGATAATACATAATTATTCCTGAAATAGTTCAATGCAAAGGTTCCCTCAGCTATAAACATAACACATTTCTCCTCTGTTTGATGTCCTAATTACCAGTATCACCGTCCATCTGAGTTAGAACTAGATTAAGGCTCTGCTTGCATTTAAAGTAGCTGTTAGCATTGCTTAATAGTTAGAGATGACTAATTGGCCATCACGTTGTGATGAATGAAGCTGACACAAGGCAGTGCATGAAAATTACGTATGATTATTGCCAAAAACTAGGCTGAAGAATAAAAACCCATGTACACACACACCCTGATTCTGTCAAAGCCCCAAGGCTGATGTGGGACCCACCAGCAGCCCTGAACACCAGGAGATGGGTCCATACTGTAGCTGGCAGCTGAGTGTTCAGCCCTGGCTTGGACTCGTGCACCTCCACCCTCTTCACACACGCTGGGTGTGCTTGTCACTGTGGATGTGAAAGGAGCTGCTTGTCACACTGCAGCTGGTTCCTTCCTCACCACCACCTCAGGGTCATCATTTTGTCACAGCCCGAAACTTAAACGTGGTTTATCCAACTCCCCGCCCGCCCATCCCTCTTACCTTCCAGGCCGTGCTGCTGCTGACACAGGGATGGGTGTGGTTGCAGGTGCTGCTTTTCCGTGGAAACAGAGGAAAACAAGGCCCTGAGTTTATCAGCTCATTAAGGGCTCAGTGCTGGGGAGGTGTCCCGGTTTAATCCCGGACTAACTCCTTCTGAGTAGCTGTTACAGTGCCGGCCTGGGTTTGGAATGAGAGGGGTGTGGATCACACACTCATGTCTTGGGTTGTTGCTAAACTGTGTTTATCCTAAGTCAGGAACTCTTTTCTTCTCTGCTCTGCCAGTGAGGGGGTTCATAAATGAAACTGAGAGGGAGCAGAGCCAGGGCAGGTGGGAGACACAGCTGGGACAGGTGACCTGGAGTGGCCAAAGGGATATTCCATACCATGGAACATCACGCCTAGTGTATAAACTGGGGGAAGTTACCTGGGTTTGGGAGGAGGGGTCTGGACTCAGTCAGCGGGTGATGAGCAATTGCACTGTGCATCGTTTATTCTGTCCCTTGTTATTATCATTACAGTTATCATTTCCCATTATTTTTATTGTATTTTTGCTGTATTTTTGATTTTTAAACTGTTCTTCTCTCAACCTACAAGTTTTGCTTTGATTCTCCTCCCCATTCCAGCCAGGTGGGCGGCCAGCTGGGTGCTGCCTAACTTCCTTCTGGGCTTAAACCAGGACGGAGGGCTGTGGGTACCAATGAGGAGGGGACTGGTGAGAACAGGAGTCTCTTCATCAACCCGGGGAGAAAGCTAACGAGCTTAGAGGCACGAGAGGCAGAAACCAGCCTGCTGCTTGTCCCAGTGTGAGAATCCCTCTTGGGGAAATCCACGGCACTCCTCACACGGCTGCTGGAGGGGCTCTGAGGTGACTGTGTGTACAAAACACCCCCTGCCTCTTCCCAGCCTGGTATTTCTAAGGTATTTCTTTGATCTCCCGTGGTCAGGGCTCAGCTGATAAAGCCCCTTTGTGCTCAGCCCTCGAGGCGGCTGCGTTTTGGCTCAGCCTGGACTCCCCTCTGCTCGTTTTTGAAGGGTTTTTGCCACGCCACGTTCCCGAGTGCAAGGAGTACTCAACAAAGTGCTGCAACAAAGCTTTGCTCCTTTCCTGGAGCGCAGGCTCTGCATTGAGTTGGTAACAATAATACACTTGGCTGTCTGACCTACTTTCTCACCCCATCCAAAACAAGCAGCACTTCTTTCCCCGTCTCTCTCCGCTTCCTGATACAAATCTTTAAGATTAAACTTAAAGAGTGTGCTAGTGAAGCTAAGAAAAGACTCTGCTCTCCCCTGGCCCCATTGTTAGGACACTGATGGTTGCAGAAATCCCTGATTAAGGTGGGAAGCTGGGATTGGAGCACTCCATGCAAAATGCGAGATAAAGTTTGCTATCTGTTCAGAACATGAAAACAACAAAATCTTCTTGGGAAATTTCTAAGCTGGTTCCCAGCTTGGATGTTCATCCAGGCAAATCTGGGATGTGTGATAAGAATCCATAGTCTAAATTTTACCTACTGCAGCAGCTCATGAAGAGAAATTACCGAAATGCATCACAGGAGGTAAAGTTTGCGTGGCAGGGAATTAATTCTCCCTGGTGCATTAGCTCAGTATGACCAACCAGTGGTCACTGATCAGTCCCCAAAAAAAAGATTATGGAAAATTAGGGGGTTTTCAGTCGATTTTTGGAAAAAAAAAATAAATAATGTGAACCTTTGCTGAGGGCCATCCTCAATGTTGTTTTTTGGAAACTCTTCTGAACCACAAGTTCAAAAAAAGGGATGAGAAAAGAGATCAGTGTTCCTATTCCCGTAAATACTTCCCACAGAAGAGTTGATTTAAAGAGGATGTCGAGGCACAGCAGAGCCTCCAGTGTCACATACGAACCCTTATATCTGTGTGGGGCACTTTTTCACTGGAGAGTGCAAGTGAGAAAGCAAAATGGACACGACCCCGGTATCCCTGGGGGCTGCTGCAGTCCGTGGTAAATGCCAGCCAACATGAGATGCTCTTAACAATCCCAAATCATCTGAAAATTCATAAAGCTCAAAAAATTATCCTAATGGCAGATATAAATTTTAAAAATCCCTTGCTTCTCACAGTCCTTTCATGCATTGCTTGGCAGTCAGCTTGTCCCCAGGACATGAGGAAGGATCTGTGTTTCCAGGGTGGATGTGGGAGGAAACTGGCTTCCCCATGAAAATATTGCCAATTGCACCTTTTATTTCACACATTTAGCCACTGAGATGAAACAAAACTGTGTAGAAAAACTAATTTCATCTGCTGCACAATACCATTATTACCATAATCTAGTCTAAAAGGGTGAACTTCACAGCACTGGTAAATAGATTATGGGAGTCATTTAAGATCCTGGAGCATGCCGAGAGCCTCGCCTTCCTGCAAACAAGGGATTACAAAACTAATGCCTCCCCCCTGCTAAGATCCACACACTTCAGCTCAGAGTTACCTGAGGGATAATGAAACACCTGAGTGCCCTGCTCCTTTTTATCTTTTTCTTTTTCTTTCTTTTTTTTTTCTTTTTTGCAGTCTTGATTTTAAATATTTTCATCTCTCCACCCCACCCGAAGCCTGGAACGGCATCCCCTTCAACATAACTGCGGCAGGTAACAGAGAAGACCTTGTGTGCTCCTGCCTCTGACGCCAGTTGCCCTGCCAGAGTTGAGAGAAGCCCTTTTCCCTCCCTGCCTGGCTGTGCAGCACCCCAGGGCTCGCTCTGTGTTTGTACAACAGGGGCACAGCTCTGTCAGAAGGTGCCTGCAGCTGAACACTGACCAGTAATTAGTACTGGCCAGGGGCCCCAGCTCCAGACTGGCACATCATCTGGCAGCTCCAAGGCCAGGATTCACTGCCCCGGCCGGACAGTCCCTCCCAGGACAAGAACCACAACTGCAAAACGCAGGGCGAGTTTTGACAACCAGCTGGAGATGTGTAAACACTCCGGTTTATCCGGGGGCTACAGCTTTCGTCGTTTCTATACACGAAATAGTACTTTTTTTAGCAAAAGCCTCGCCGCAGAAATGTTTTGTCATTGTCCTTCCACGAGCCAGTATCACACTGCACTTTCCTTATCCTCTTATCCAGGGGGTGTTTTCCACACATCCTTCCCTCAGTGGCGGTGCCTCCACGCGCTCACCTGATACCTTGTGCTCGCACTGAGCTTGTGGTTTTCCTTACAGTTCCCTCCATCCTTCCCCCAGCTCAGCAGGGAATCCTTATCAATCATGCTTCGTGCAAAGGTCAGTTGCTGACCCATCTGCCCTCAGCCACCCGCTGTGTGATGAGACATTAACACTTCTGTTCGGGGCTGCTGCCCCAAAGGGCCCCTGAGGCCGAAGCAGACTCGTGTGCTCACCAGGGTGACTCTTAGATTAAAAGCACAAATCAAACCAGCTGGATTTGGGCCTGTTTACAGGCACTGCTCACTCCTGCAGAACACCTTGAGCGCAGGATTGCTTGGTGAAGTTAGAAGTTTTTGCCTCCAACTCAAAATCTTTCAGGAGGGGTGTGATCTCCTCTGAAGAAGCCACACCTGGAGGTTGCAGAACAGCACAGGTGAACTTGATAAAGACCTTTTATGCATCCTGCAGAAGTACAGAGAGAGACTGCAGCTCAGAGGCACTGGGTCCCAGCCATCTGACTTCCCTGAGTGCTGCTCCCAGTCAATCTTGTGCTGGAGATGATTCCTGAAGTACCAATCATGCAAAAATCGACTTTATGTTTGAAGGACAAATGCAAAGTCTCTCTTAATGTCCTTTTATAACACACACTCCATCACACCTGACACAACCATTCCTGTCAAATATTGTAGTTTAAATAGTGCTGTTGGTAAATGATAAACACCAGAGCACACATTTGGATAACCTTACACCCTGGAGAGAAGAGGGTGCCCTGGATTTATTGTTACAGTGTTTAATATTGCTTTATTTTGTCCAAAGAGAAATACTGGAGATGTTCATAAAGGTGAACCCTGTAAATCAATAAAGACATTCTTGGTAAATCTGATTTTTAGCTGGGAAAAATTTTAGCTGCATTGCTAAGAGATGCAGAGGGGTGGAAGCTGTTTTTTTCCAAAGAGAGCGTGGCTTGAAGTGCTTTCCACTCCAGGTGCCAGGGGATGGGAAGCCTGCTGGCCTGAAATGTCTTCCCACAGGTTTTCAAACCTCCATGGTGTTCAGAGGCAGCTCCTCACAGTGAAAAGCACAAGAAGCAGAGAGATCCTTCCAGAACATACCTCTGAGCTGGCCAGGATTTCTTGATTGGAGATTCCCAGCTCCAGGCTCAGGAATCCGACCTGCTGGCAGTGGTAGCTGTGACCTTGGGGCAGTGCCCAAACCCTGCTGCCCAAACCTCTCTCAGTGGCTGCGCTGATTGAACAGGGGCTCTGCACACACCCCTTGTCAGCAGAGCTCCAGGGGTGTGCTGGTCTCTCAGAGAAGCACTTGGACACTGCTTTCCTCTCCTCAGGAAAGCAGTTGGTCTACAGGAAGACCAGGATCTGGCCACGGGCACTGCTGGGAAGCATCTCACAAGCTGAGCATTCCCAGCCAGATCCTCCCTGGCAGGGCAGGATGCCCTTTGCTGTGCAGTTCAGAGGGTGAAAATACGATTGTGAGTGTGATCAACCCCGACTTCAGCACCTGATGACCCAGGGAACAGAGGCTGTTGGCAGGTCTATCCCAGGAACCAGTGGGAGAGTTTCTGACTGTATCCCTACAGCTTGTTTATGTTGGACTCTGCTGTCTGCTTCTTTGAACTGCCCTGATTTTGAAGGTTTGTTTGTGGTTCCTTTCGTTGTTTTCCTAATAAGCTGTGTACTGCAATTTATTCTGTATCACAGAAACCAGAGAAACGTCTCTGAGAGAAAGACAACTCACGCAAAGAATTACTCAGACGTACATCCCATCCTGCCGAGCAGAACAATGATCGTGCCAGCGCAGCAGGGCCCGCTACAATCTGTAACAAGGCTGCTGGAGACAAGGAGGAGGTTGGACGAGCTGGAGAAACAAAAGCCAAACCCTCTGATCAAAGAATCGAATTAGAGACAAGAAAGGAAGAGAGAACTGGCTGACAGCCAACCAGCCACCCTGTGGGACTCTGAGAACACAATTTAATCTCTCTTTGCTTCAGCTGCCCATCCGTAAAATGGCTGTTGGCCACCTTTCCTGCTCAGGCTGGGGTCAGATGGTCTCCTGTTAGATGTCTGCACACTTTCGAGCCAGCTGCACTACTATGAGGGTAAATAAAGATGAAATTCTTGAACACCAGCACAGTTAAATCAAATTTCTAAATTATTTTGTGTTTCACTCTTCGCTGCCTGTGAGGTCTTACTGAAGCTTTTTCAACCAAGGAGATGTTCTGGATTTCTTTCTCCAGCTGATGAAGTCGGAACTGCGGCATTTGAGCCTTGCCTCTTCCTCACCCCTGCTTCTGTGAAACTTGTGTGGGCATCATCCCTTCTAAGACCATTACCCCTGCGCCAAACAGGGCTGAAATGGGCTGAGATGTGCGGGAGTTGGTGAGTCAAAGGACACGCAGCTGCACAACCCATTTCCAGGGAAAACAAACTCAAAATCAAGCTGTCTGGAGCAAAGCCAAACCAACTCTCTCCTCTCAATCAGCAGTTTATGTCCTCTCAACAGTCCTGTGTCCTTTCCCACGCAGTTTAAGTCCAAGGGCAATTATACCACCAGGCAAATGAGAGAGGATCTGGTTTTGACTTTTCATTCTGTCTCCATCACCTCAGTTGCCTCAGTACACCAAGGGCCCCGTGGCTGTAAGCTGAGACTGAAATATTTCAGTAGCATCTGAAACACAAATATTAACAGGGAGAGAACTATTCACTGGAAGAGCTCAGCAAAGAGCAGTGCTAATTCTCTCACGTAGATCCAAACCAGAAGAGCATGGGAGGAACCGCAACTCGTTAGACCTGATGCAGAGGTCACCCACTGCACTTTTCCAAGCTTGACAAGTTCAAGAGGCCAGAGCAGAGCAAGCCACAGGTGATTTCTGACCAGATAATCCACGGGACTGACCCTTGCTCTCACAGAGTCTCTGTTGCACCTGGTACCAGCCCTGGGAGAGAAACTTGCAGCACTCTTGGAGGACATTAAAGAAATGCACAGCAGCAAAGCCTGAGTGAGACCCATGACCAAAATTTCAGTCCAAAACTGCAGCATTTACAGCAGCACATCCAGTCTGACCACAGGGGTTTCTAGCTAACAAAACAAAACTCTCTGTCATCCCGTGCTCTTAGAAGTTCACCTGCAACTGAATCCCTCCTGGGCTGCCCAGCTTTCCCAAGCAACCCATTTCCAGGGACACACAGGACCCTCTGGCGCTCGGTGCGTTCTTGGAGTGGTGGGATCTAACACAGGGCTGTTTGGTCTGGTGCAGAGCAGGAGCCTGGCACTCAGCACGCTGATGCAGATGCCTGCTGGAGACCATTCATTGGTGCTGAGAGCAGTCCAAGAGATCCTTAACCTCTGTCTCATACTGTCAGGCCGAATAGATGGATCGCCCTCGTGTTTGCAGCTTTCTCTGCCTTGTCACGTAATATCTTCGGGGGCCAGAGGCCACACCACTGCTCCCATCAATCCAGCTGCGTGCCCTGCCGTGTTGCATTAGCCCTTTCCATCTCTGTCAGGCTCTGGGAGGCAGTCAGGGATGTTTACTGATATCCACTGCGCAGTCAATCTCAGAGCGATTTCGGTTCTATGACCCCTCTCTTTACAAATCACATTGGTTGAAGGCTATAATTATGGGTTATAATTAGAAGTGGAGTTTCGTTTAATGGAGGCAGCAACATGTCAAGAGCCCCAAGAGCCCACCACGCTGCAAGCTATGATTCCTTCTCACTCCCCTCTGCTGCTGCTGCTGTTTTGGAGCACATAAAATGCCTGCTGCTCTTGAGGATGACCTAGATGCTGCTGATGATCTTGCTTCAGATGTTGTGTCTCCAGCTAAGAAGTAAAGCTCCAAACATGAATTTAGCCCATCTTTACACCTACCAGATCTTACAAGACAATGACAGGTCTTACAGGTCAAGGGATTGAATCCAGTGGCTTTCAACAGTTCCCACAGTAGTTTCCCTGACTTTTCTGAGCAAACCTGTCCAACTCCAAAGCACACCCAGTACATGCACTTTTAATGCCTTCCCAGATTGCGAATTCAAGCAGACACACAGTGAAGTCCCACCTATATGAAGGTATGGAAGATGATCCAGCCTTTGTTATTATATTCATTGTCCTAAGAAAGGTTTGTTCTACCTCTCAACAATCTTCCAGTTGCAAACGAAGTCTGGAGAAGTTCTGAAATTTAGCTATGAATTTAGCTGTCAAATGTCTTTGGAAAGATGAGGGGAGTCTTCACCTCTTGATCAACCAAAACCTTTTTATATCCTGGTAGATTCCAAAGCCAACCTTTCTGGACTACCAGTGCTACAAAGACAAGATATTACCATGGAGCAGGAGTAAAATCCAAGGCAGAAAAAGCACCTGTGAAAAAGGTGACAACAAACTCACCTAGTCAGGACACATTCCTCCTGCACTGCACCACCCAAGTCGCCAGCCTTGCATCACCAGGGCGTAGTGAAAGGCCTTGGCTTTTTCTTAGGAGTCACTGGAGTGATGCAACCTGAAAATGGGAAGAACACGCTGGGAAGAACCAACCCCAGCCAAGGTGCTTCACAGGAGACCTGTCTTGCTCTGATGAAATCATTCCAGCCAACACTAGGCTCCAATCAAAGGAGAATTTTGGAAGCAGCTTCCCAACCATCTTGTGTGATAATCTGGCTCTCTTTCCCTCACCCTGACAGAGCAGAGCCTGGAGAAAATGATGAGGATTTTATAGCTCTCTGCGGTAAGCAGTTAATAACTCTCTGAGGCGATAGATCTGGGCTCCACTGCAGGGCTGGAATAATTCACAATAAAATACGACCTTTCATTTATCACTTTGACACTTAATAAATACTTCCTGGTGAAGCCCAGGAAAGAGGAAGGGAAGGGGGAGAGGGGACAGCCCATGCTTGTGGTGACCAGGTGCTTTCTGTGAACATGGCACACGGTGAAGGATGGTGAGAGACCAACCAGGAAACACAGTCCTGGGAGCTGCTAGAGGAATGGAGCGATGAGGCTTCAGCTTAACAGGGATTTTTTTTGTTCGTGATCATCAGAAGAGGCCTCTTCTGAGCTCAGGTAGACACTGATGTTTTATAATACTGGTAATACCAAAGGAAAATGGTGTGTGGCTCCTTCTCCTCTCCTGTGCTGTCATCACCCCACTGTCCCCACACAAGGAGGGCTGGTGCATCCCACAGTCTCTGTGCCGAGGGCTCTCTCAGCTGCTGCACCCGCCTTTGCCTGGGTCTGGAAGTGCCTCACGGACATACATCATCATGTCACTGCAGAGAGGCAGGAAAACATTGTCTGTGTACTTCGGGAAAAGAAATAAACCTGAGGCACAAACTTGTCTTGAGAGAACCAACATCAGTTTGCCTGGGGCGATCTCGAAGTCCTCCAGCAGAAGGGCGAGCCTTGCCAAGAAGATGTCATTGCTTCCCCTGCAAGCATGAGTGATTCCCACTGACGAGCCACCTGAGAGCTGGGAAGGTGCCCCCACATCCCACCTAGCCCCAGGAAGAAATGGGAGCCCTCCCTCAGAAGAAGGAAAGTAAGGCAGTGGGTACCCCTGGCAGGAGCTGCTGCTTGCCTGGGAGTCACAGTGCCCTCCGAGGTGAGCGGCTGTGCCCGGTGCCGCAGGGCTGCCGGCAGGTTTGCTCCCAGGGCAGGCACTTGCTGTGCGGGAGAAACCTGCAGCCCCTTGTAGTTTGTGTCTGCTGGATTCCCTCTGCCTCGAGCTGCCAGCGGACACAGCACAGACACAGCCTTGGTGAGGCAGAGAGCGAGGCACGGCTCGCTGTGGCACGGAAAGCAAGGCGGGTTGGTGGGAACCGGACTGGCCCGTGGCTCCTTTCTGTGGCTGCTTTGCAGATGGTCTGCAAAGCCTCACATCTTCTTGAGTGCCTTTTTATCCACACAGATATAATTTCTCAGTCCCTTGCATCTACACACTGTGATGGCTGATCAGTGGAAGAGACTCTCATTTCCCCCACCATAAGCAGGCCTGTAGCAGCTGCTGCTGCATTCTCACAAAACCCTGATGCACACAGACCACTGAGGTCTCCAGTTCCCTTTCTCCCTCATGGCTATTCCACTCAGAGCATCCTGGTTTTTCTGAAGAGCTCATCCCTACGGCGGGGAGTTGGGGATATTGCTGTGTGGCTCTAAACACTCTGGAAGTGTTTTAGCAACACAGGCAAACAACAAACGTTATCCTGTGCACAATATCGACTCAGTTAATTGGCAAGTGAGGTGTTGGACTGGCCTCCTGCTTGGCTTAAATTGTATATGCACTGAGCAGTGTCTCTGCTCATCATGCTGTCAGTGGGAAAGGCTCCACACAGGGTAATCACAGGCTGCTGCAAACTCGGTGCTTGGTAAAACTGCAAATCAAGAGGAAATCGCAGACAAACACTGAGGGGAGGTGGAAGTGGGGGGGTGGAGGCGGCTAAAGCAGAGTCCCACAGCCTGCAACTGTGGCTGCTGCTTCTGGGAGCCTGACAATCCCTGAGAAACTTCTTTGGGTTTTGTGGCTGCAGGCAGACCCAGATGAAGAGCCCAGGAAGGGGCGAGCTGAGTTGCTGCAGGAGGGACTCTCCCATCTTTCAGCCCTCGTGCTGACGGGAAGGGCTGGCACTGGGAAGTAGCAAAATGGAAGAAATGAAAGGCCACTGCCTTCTCACATAACCTTGGGCAAGTCACAGGGACTTCCTTTGCCACAGCTCCCACATGGCAAATGAGCACTGGGGTCCTTCCTGTGCCTCTCCTGCTGCTTAAGAACCAGGTTTTCTAAGGCAATATAGACCCCTGGGGACACATGTGTGTGGCCCAGGAGTATTTAAAACTGTTCTAAGCAATTATGTGCCTAGCTCACTTGGGTCTTGTCCCATTTCAGTGCAGCCTCAGGCATGCAAATGCCTCTCCAGTTCTGGCCCTTGGACTCTTTGAAGCAGCAAATTGTCTCTTACTATAAGTGTCTGTACATTTATAAGTGTCTGTGCATGCATGTACACACACACACCGCTGTCTGATGCTGTGGCACAAGTAACCAAAGAGTTACAGGGGTCCAGAACTAAAAGTTGTGTCCCAGGAGGTCTCGGAGCTGGAGCCACTTTGCAGATTCTTACTGCAGGTGCGACATCATCTCAGCTACAAAACTGTGGATCTGATTCTCTCCCCACTTTGCACCCAGACCACGTGAGGTTGCGCCTGTCCCTGCCTGTTTGTGGTCAGGAGCTGGGCACAGCCACTCTGATGGCCCTGGTGCTGCCTGACCCTCTGGAAGGGGTTCTGAGTGCTCTCAGGAGCCAAACTCACACAGAAGCACGAGCAGAATGAGGGGGGGAAATCAGCTGAGGAGAAACAAAACGACCCACACACATACACGAACTCCCCAGCATTCTCTGCAAGTTAACAGATCAGGTTAATGCACCAGCTCCTCGCTCTCCTTGCAGACAGGCATTTAATTTATAGCAGCCAGAAAATCCCACACATTTAGAGATTACATCCCTGGTGGAAGTGGTGTCACATCAGAGAAGCACAGAGCAATCTGGCCACTGGGGACAGGGCTGTTCTCCACGATATCAGCTCCATTAAACTCCTCTTCCCCAGCTCCACATGTGCCAGAAAGTGTGGGGAGTTCAGGGCAGTGAAAGCTCACACGCTGGGCTCTGACAGCTGCTTTGGCTTGGGTTTGGGCATGTTTGCTAGGGAAGCTTTTGGACAGGGGTGTCAGCCTTTGTGTTAAGCTCGTGTTCAGAAAGGATGACAAAGAGGGGAAAAGGCATGTGGGTGAGAGCAATCCATAGTGCTGGAGCCAGGCCACATGGCCAGCAGGCGTGTTTCATGTACAGATCAGTCCTCCCCTTGAAAGCTGCAGACTTAATTTGTTAGTACAGGGCTTACTCTGCCTCTGTGTCTAACCCCAGTTCCCAAGTTCAGCTGGAAAGGACACATTTCCATTAGTACTGCTCAAAACTCGGCTCTGTCAGCACTTCCACCATGCGTTTGGAGGAGTTAACTCCCCATAAAGCATCGGCTCCCAGCTGGAACACAGCACACAAGAGGGGGAGATACATCTGCATAAGTCCCATTAGCGCTTAAACGTTCCTTATCTCTTGGGCCCTGTAGCTGGAAAACACCTCCTGAGCTCAGTGCAGGAGCCAGCATTCTTCCCAGATTTACTCTGCAGACATTTGGCTGGGGATTCTACTTAAGGTTTAACTCGATTGGCAGACGTTGTTTTTTCTGGGTGGCTTCTGTTCCAGCTCTAGGTTTCTGTAAAGCAACTATGAGATGCACTGGCAGAGCGTGCTGGGTGTTAATTACCAGCTACAAGCACACCCTCACATGCAATAAGATTTTTCATTCACAATCTGGGATGGAATAACGATGCAAGCAGAGCAACAGGTTGTGGAGAAGAGTGTTATCTTCTTACCTGCCATCAAACAAGGTGAGAGGTTGGAAGCCAGGTAGGGAGAGCAGAGCAAAGTCTGCTTAGTGCCAGGGCATAGATATAGGGGAACACCAGGAGAGAAACCACACAGCTTCATGGGTGTGATCATCTGCCGCAGAACGAAGTGCACACTGGTACACTAGGAATACCCATCCAGGGAATCAGGGATGCTGCAAATCCATGCAGAGTCACTGCAGATGTTCTGAGATCCTGGTTCCCCAACAGCCCCGCTGGTGCTCACAGCCCCGTATTTATAGCCCACAGTTCATACCTTCCCTAGATCCACTGCCTGCAGGCCAGGCAAATTTGGGAAGGCAGTACCTTAGATGAACTTCTGCCTGAGGAAACAGGGGATCCATCCATACAGGAGCAATGAGAAAGCTCAGACTGGTGCGCAGCAGAGGGGGAGCTGCTTCAATTCCAGGCGCAGAGGGGAAAGCAAGGAATAACCACAGCACTTTATCTACCAAATATTTCTGCGTCTCACATTAAATTGGATCTCTTCAGAGTCTGCATCTCCCTCCCCGGGAGTCAAGGTTGGAAACATCCTTCTGAGAAATGCATAGAGAGAGGCAAAGAGAAACGCAGAGATATTTCAGCATCACTGGTGGGGTTTCAAGGCTGCAGCAGAATTTCTCTCTCCTCTCTCTTCTGCCCTTATCTCTAAAGCTCTTCATGTTGGGCAGAGCCCAGCACCTTGTGAATCCTAGAGCAGAAAATAAATAGGGACCATTGCCAGCAACAAGATTCTTATTAGAGATCCCTCCTGTCCACATCCTGGAATAGGCAGAGACAAATCTCTGGGAGCCTGCCAGAACACAGGGAAGGCTTTCCTTCAGTTTCCTGGCTAGATGTTGAACTTCTCCTCCTGTTGCCAGTGTGATGATTGCCTAGGAGCAGAGAACACACTTCTCTCTGCTTTTTGGAGGTCACTTCCCGAGTGCAGCAGGGGAGAGAGAGGTGGATAAAGCAATGGACAAAGAACAGGAGCTCCAAAGGAAATAATGAGGCTGGAGTGAAGGCACTTCTGTGTGTAAGGAGCTGGAGAAAGGACAAGATGTGCTCCAAGGAGAGAGATGGGGCAGGGGGACAGGCAAAAGGAGATCCAAAAGGCCACGTAAGCAGTGCAAAGTGTATTGAGAGTCCTGAATGATCCACTCCAGCCTGCACACAGGGTTTCTGACCCCAGATCACCCACTCCAGCCTACACACAGGGTTTCTGACCCCAAATCACCCACTCCAGCCTACACACAGGGTTTCTGACCCCGAATCACCCACTCCAGCCTACACACAGGGTTACTCCCAATCCCAAGCACGATTCAAGCCAGTGCATTACCAAAAAGAAACCTTTAAGAAGAAACTTATCAGTTGCTATTAACTCGTTAGATGACCCTCTTTGAGACACAGGTGTTAGAACATGTGAAGTATCATTTTTGGAGAATAAACAAACTCAGCCTCTGCCCTTGGTGTCTGTTTCTGTGCTGGGTTTTTCTCCCTGCAGCTCCAGGTCTCCTGAACTTTGCTGGGGATGCTGCCTATTTTTAACCTGTCTTGGCACTTATGTTATCGTTCATGTCAGAATGAGGCCAGGTATTAAATATATCTTCCCACCAAAACTTCCCAGATTTCGTTGGTTTAGGCATTCTAGTGTAATTCCTACACACTTAGGGAATGCTCCAGCACGAATGTCTCAGACCGGACTCCTGGCTCTGAACCAAGGGGGAAGGTCCTGCACGCACATGGACACACCATGTGCTATGGCCAGGGAAGCTCCTGCTCCTGAGGAGGACTATTTCTGTCACCTGCGCAGTTCTTTCACTCCACAACTGTGTTTTAGGAGCCTCCATATTTATATGTCACCGTTTTGTCAGCTGCCTGGTAACATCTGCTGCAGTAGATCAATACACGGTGTTAGCACAGCCCAGTGCCACATCTTCTTGTATTAAAACCTCTCTAGATTGCAAGGCTAAGAGGAACTGAGAGGTTCCAAGGAAATTCCTGGGGTCTTGTATAATACCTACCAGCCTGACAGACTAATTGCCCTATAATTCAAACACAATTGCAATCTATACTGGAAGCGATTATATGCAGATGACTGGGGTGACTCTCATTTCCTCTATTACCTCTTGCGAGCCTTTTTTTTTTTTTTCCTGGTATCAATTCCATTGAAAAGTAAGTCTTGGAAATTATTAACGCGCAAACCCACATTTTATTAAACCTTATTTTAGGAGCCGCGAGTTAAATCCACATGTAGATACAAAGGCTCATGAGGAATCGCTCCTCCTGTTTAAGTTCTCGATACAAAAGCCTTCCTGCGCTGCCTTCTGGGACTCAAGCCAGCCAAGAGCCTGAGAAACACTGTAGTAATAAAAATGTAACATGATGTATCGTAAATTATACACGGGACGGGACTGATGAGGGAGGTGGTGAGTGTAATTGTCTTTCACCCCTTGCGAGGAGCTCAAACGCTGCCTAAAGGTCTCTTGCCTACACGAACTCGGGAGGAGATCCCTTTGTGGGCTCTGTACCTGCGAGGCTGCTCTGAAGAGGTGGGGGCTGAGCATTCCCTGCTCCATGGGCAGCAGGGGATGAACATCCCAACTCGTGCCTCGTGTGCCTGCCTTCCGTGGGAGCGTTGTTATCCTTGGAGGAGGGCATCAGGACCACCCCCCACCACAGTCACACCCCCCTGCCTATCTGCCATCCGTGCTCAGCAGGGAGATAACCCAGCTGTGCATGGACAGGAGACAATTAGAAATGCCCAGCAAAAGGAATTTGTCTCTGAATTATTGTTTACCAAATGCGTCAATCCCTCGCAGCTTAATTTCATTCTTCCATTTGTTTTTCAGGAAGGACGAGGCTCTGGCATAGTCAGCAATCCTGTAATGGGGACGTTTGCCTACTCCCTTACAGGCAGGAGGGAGCTAAGGAGGGATTTCAGAGTCTTCTCTTTTCAGCTTCTCTTCCGCAGACTCTCCCATGCTGGATGTCTCTCATTTGACAGAAACTGTTACAATATCATAGTTACAGCCATATGGAGATCAAATTTTAAAAATATCAGCTGTTTCGTGGGACAGAAAAGAGAATTTTCCTCCTCCAGCCTTCCAGGCTCACCAACAGCCCAACAATATCTGCCAAACATCCCTCTTCCCTTTGCCAGCTGACTCCAGGGTCACATCCCACATGTAAGGCTATGGCCTCCCACATTGTGCGTCTTCCCTGGATTTATATTCCCACATTTCCTTGGCATTCCCCTCCTGTGGTGATATCACAAAGCAGTTTTATTGCAAGAACTACCCCCATGTGCCTTGGGGTCAGAGCTGGCCGATGCCAGCCAGGAGAGACACAAATGAACTCGGCAGGAAGGAGGCTCAAGATCCTGGTACCCAGAGATTTGCAATGGGACTGAGCAGCTCTCTCCATCCTGACTGCTGAGGCTGGGAATTGTGCAATTTCAGTGGCCTGAGGACAGGAGGACACACTGCAATTCCACAAAGGTCTGCCAGGTGCTGAGGGAGCACCAGGTCTGGCTGCATGGCCTGGCAGAGGGATGTGAAGGGCTTTTAATCAGATCCAACCAAGCAGAAAGTGAAAACGGGCTGTATTTTTTTTTTTTTTTTAATAAGGGCAAATATGTTGAAATACAGATTTTTGGGGGTACTATTTCTCTCCCAAATGTGTGAAAGTTGTGGTTTTTTTCTTTTTGGTTCATAAATGCCAACCCTTTTTATTGCACCAGTTCCTCCAATTCAGCGCTTCTCTTCGAGGCTGCTATTTTCGGGTTTGCTGAACAGCCTATGGAAAGTTACATGGAGCAAAATGTTCCTTCCATTTTCAGTTTTGACTCAAAGCTTTTCGATTTGCACCCCAAAGGAAAAGCTTTCCTTTGCTTGACTCCAACAAGAGCCTGTTCCTTGTCTTTTTTTGTCTGACTCCTGAAGTACCTCCTAACACTGGTGCAAAAATAAAAGCAAAGCCAGAGTCCAGGCTTGGGTGTAATCGTGGCTTGTTGGCCTCCACTGTGAGTCAGATGTGCCATGAGGAACAGGCTGAGCTCTCAGGATCACAGGGAGCATCCCTGAGCTCAGGGATGGCTGAAATTTCACTGCCTCCTGTATGTTGTTCCTTTTCCTGGAACCTTTCCCTCTCTTTCATCGCCCTCCACTTGCTGCACTCCTGGATCCAGCCACCAGCCCAAGGCTGGAGGTCCTGCAGCCCCAGGGAAGGGAGCACAGCCCTCAGATGGAGCGGATTAACTGAACCAACCCACACAGGCAGCCTTCAGGATAATGGGATTTAGGTCATTTGTTCTTTTCATAATCATGACCTCGGTTTATTCACTTGAGAAACACAGAAAGGCAAAGGGATAATGAGCTGTTTGAGGATCTGGTCACATAGGAAGAGCTTTTCAAAGCTCTGAGAAGGCTGAGAGGCTGTGCCTGTGGGACTGGGTAGAAGGGAGTTTGGGGGAGCCATCGCCTGGAAGTCAGAGGAGATGGAGGTGGAAGGCAGAGCAGATTGTTGTGGGTGAAATGCAGCATATAATGAGGGAGAAGGGAAGGAAAGAAGGAAGACAACTCAAGCACAGCTCACTGCTCACCACAGAACCTGGGAAAAGGTGTTCCTCTGGGCCTCCACTTCCCTTCTCAATAAAGGATGGGGAATGGTGATCCTGCTGCCTTACAAGGATGTTACGGGAAATCTCTCCTGGGTCATGTTGGTGGAATTGGTTTTGGCCGGTGCTTTTAGACCCCCCTGCACAGAAGGTGTTCTGCCCTGGCAAAAGCCAGTGCAGGGTGGTGTTCAGGCTGCATAACTTCCCATGGAAAGGGTTGTGGTTTGCTCCAGGCTCCTTTTAATTCATGAGATCGATCAGCACGAGCTGAACTCAGGAGCTGTGTGCCATTCTCTGAAGAAATGTCTCTGCTTCTGGCCTGGGATGTCGAATACCTCTGGCAAGGGGCACAAGCAGCTCTGCCCCCTCTGTGCCACCCTCTGTGCCCTGCTTCAGATGGAAGGAAGATGGAACAGCTCCTTCCTCACACAGGAACGTGGAGCTGTTGTGCAGACCCACCTGCCTGGCAAACTGGGTGGAAGGATGATTTTTTTCCAAGACAAAAGCTATGAAAGCAGATGCACCATCCGGTAGGAGACGAGAATCAGCCTTGCCAGTCTGGGGTGAGATTTTTCTTCACGAGCACCAGAGGGGTCTGGCAATTACAATTAAAGGCAAGACCCCTTTGGTGAGGCTTTGGCCACAATCTCCACCCCAGTCCTGCCCTCCTGCAGGCAGGAATCCGCTCCCTGCTGCAGTCCCCGAGAGGGACAACTGCAGCTGCTCAACAAGGCAGAGCCACACCACATCCCAGCTCAGGCCAGACGTGAGGAAAGGAACTGTCTCCTGCTGCAGCGGCAGTAAAAGTCCTTCACAATTGTTCAAGCCAGAGTGAAACTAATGTTTTTCTTTTTTTTACAGCCTCTCATCCTTTCCCCTCCCTCCCTGGCTGCTACAAGACTGTACAAGACTGCGAAAAGCCAGTTGCAATTAAGCATTTTACTCCTAAATGAATGGCTCCGTTTGTAAACAACAGTAGCCACCAAAAAAAAAAAAAAAAATAAAATGCAGCTCTCAGCAAAAGCAGCCCAGCTTCCCTTGAAAATATCACAGGTCTCCAGCAGGAAATGGCTCCTCTCCACATCATCCCAAGTCTCCCACGGCGCTCCCTCCAGCCCCTCCAACCCCTCTTTGCCCCAGATTTAGAGCCTGTCAGAGCTAATACGAAGAAGAGGATGCAGGCACCGAGACATCCTGCCCTGGAAGCCGTTCTTCTGGAAAAGCACTGCAAAGCTGCTACTTTAGATAAATAAATAGCGCGTCCCCTGTGAGACATCATCTGCAAAGCACCATCGTACGGTGCCTCCACTGTCATAATTCCCCACGTCCTTATTGCCCGACAGCCTCCACGAAGAGCCGGCAGCTTTATGTGCCACTTAAAACCAGCCCATTACCAGCAGCAAACTTCCCTCAACAAGTCTCTGTGTGCCCGGGCTCCAAAGCCGAGGAACTGGGTCTCGGGATGCTCCCCCATGGGCTACGCAGGAAGGGAGGCAGGTTTTCCGTGGGCAGCAGAAACACTGACACCAACGCAGTGATCGGGTCCTGCCTCAGGTTTGATGCAGTGGCACGTCCAGGCTGCCGTGCCTGGGGGACATGGAGGATGCCAATCGATGGCAGCCCCAGAGATAATGCTTTTGACCTGCATTTGGGGTTAAACTGGAGGAGCTGCACTGGTTTACCTGCTGCTTTAAGCAGCTTGCAGACACAGGCAGAGGTCCTGCAGTATGCAGAGATCTCTGACAGCAAGGGGAAAAGGTACCTAAAATCTCCCAAACCTTTCCAGCCTCGCCATACACAGGTCTGTGGTTAAACACAGTCATTTTTATTTTATTTTAAGACACCGAGAAGGGATTTTTTTTTTCCCTGTCAAAAAAAGATTAAAACACGGAACACAGGGCAAAGCCGATTGCCCCAAACTCTCCCATCTGCTTTATGGATCAGATTTGATGTGTCAAAAGCCAGAGTATTTCTTTCATTCTCAAAGAGCATACAGTTTGATTTTCAAAAGCTCAGCCACTCACCACTGGGACCAGCCTTCCAGAAAAGCCTGATGCGCAGCAGCTCCTCTGGTGCCACGTGGGAGAGTTTGAAAGAGCCCATCACCCAAGCTGGGCACTTGTAGTCCCTGGAAAAGCTGCAGGAGAGCAGAAAAGCAGGAAAGCACCTGCCTGGTGCAGGAATATAGTCCACCTACCCCAAAAAGCAAGGAAGTCTTTGAACAGAGGGGAAAAAAACCCCAAAAAACAGAAATATAATAAAACAGAAAGGGAAAAGAAAGGCAGGAAAGGGTTGAATAAATTTCCCCTTTGGTTTTAGACTAGTAACACCATAAATGCTACTGAATAAATCACCAGCAGACCAGGGAGCTGAAATAATACAGGGGAAAACCTGAGTTGCCATTCATCACACTCCCCCTGACACATAATAAATGCTTCTCCTTCAGCCGAAATGAATTTGCACAGTCGACACAGTGCACAGCACGCTGACATCCCGATGCCCATTGATTATCCTGCTCTTCGCTCTCCAAAGGCTCCATTCGTGCCACCCTGCTGCCACTGATCCCTAGGACACTGGGGTCCCTCTGCTGTCACCTGGAGCACCTCTAATGCCCAGTGAGTAGGAGCTATAAAGTCTGTTATGAAAATAAAGGCCGTGGAAGATGCGGAGATGGTAATCACCACTTCCTCCCCGAGGAAAGTTGCTGGCAGGTGAGCAGCAGAACTGGAAATGGCATTTCTGAGTCCCACTACAGCGTTTCAGAGCCCAGGCAGTGACGTCTCACTCTGCAGAACCCAAGGATGGACCACCTTGGTAGCACAACCTGCAAGGGAGCACAGAGAGGGATGATGACACTGTCACACATGCCCCCCGACACAGCTCACTGGGAGCCCTTCACGCCAACCACAGGCAAACTGCAGACCTGACATCCAAGACCTTGGGCCGTAGCAGGAGAGCTGTGGGAAGCCAGGTTTATCCTTGGAAACCCAAGCCAGCACCTGGCATGGGTGTTATCATGGAAACACTGCTCCTCTGTGAGGGAAACTGGCTCCAGCCAACACGGACCCAACTGTGGCTGCAAAGGGACAGACACTTGGGACCAAGAGATGGCAGAAACCTGGATCAGCCAGAGCCCCATCCCCAGACCACCCTCGTGCAGGCCCAGGGGTGAGGGTGTGATGGGAAGCACTTCCTCTGGAAGCTGGGAAATGAGCCCAGCCCACAGCAACCCCCACAGGGCAGGGACAGCGGGTGGGCAGCCGATGGCTGAAGACCCATTTTTAAAGCCAACTGGAAGCAACTTTTACTGATGTACTGAAGGTCTGAAACCACCAATGGATTAAATCTATTTCAAGGGGAAATACCATGCCAGGTCTGAGTGATTGCCCAGAGTAAAGACAGAGTGATGTGAAAACGGGTGATAAATATTAAGAGACGGAGATGAGAGACATATAATGGAATGTCTGACACAGCCTTAATTACAGCCTTGCATATACTCTGAGAAAATATATTTAGCTGATAGCAGCACTGGGGGTTTGAGGCTTTCTACAATGTGTTTAGGTTAAAATAAACATTTATTTTAAGCATAAGCAAGTCATTCAACTAGTTAGTTTGAAGCTGAGGTAGGTGAATAGCTTACAGTAAATAATCTGCCACGTGCATTTATTCAAGCTTCTTTTTAGCCTAAATTTCTTAAGAGAATGGGAAAAAAAAAAAAAGGCCTGTTGTTGCTCTGCAGTAGTCATTTCCTCCTGAAAACTCCTGAGTTTCCTGCCTGATTTCTCTGAGGTTCAGTACAGGAATAAAGGAAATGCTCTGATCCTCCAAATTGCTGATGATCCCCACTCCTGGAACAGCTGCCAGAAAATCCAGATTGGATGCCTTCAGGTTTCTTAAACTCATCGTTGTTGTTTATAACTCCTCTGACTCCTAACACAAATAACTGCTCCCTCAGATAGCCCAGCACCAGTCCCAGATGGATCGTGGTCAAGACATCGTCTTCATGATCGTGTCTTATGGCTCCTTTTCCCTCTTGCCCTTGGCTATTTAAAGGCAGGAATTTCTCAGTGATCCTTCCCAAACACCCAAATACTTCTCCCCAGCAACCACTGCTGGCAATTACCCACGCTGCCAGCTCTCCCCATCACAGCCTCTGCAGAGAAAAGGGAGGGAGCTCTGTGTGTAACAGTGTCCCTGCCCTGAATCACAGGTCCAAACTCGGCTCCCTGAGAGCAGACAGGGCTTCCAAACAGATCATGGAACAGCTCCAGCAGCTCCTCACCCACCTCTGCCTCTGAAACCGCCTGTGGAGCAGCTCACATCTCCTTGGTGGATGTGGGATCACCCTCAGCCTGCCCTCAGTACGCAGAGCTGGGCTCCACTCGCGCTGGGCAGACAAAATACCCCGAATAATTCCCTGCCCGGATGGATCCTGCTCTCCAGGAGGAAGAGGAAGGGCCTCAGTGTGTAAGTGCCCACTCCAGCAGCATCCATCACAGGCAGGCAGGGCTGGGAAGGACTTGAGAGACATGCTGTCCATTCCACTTGCTCCAAGGCAGGAGCCTGAGCCCTCCCACGTTTGTCAGAGCTGTCTAATCTGTTCTTAAACACCTCTGTGACAGAGCTGCCACGCTGCCCTTACGGGCCCTCTGCCCGTCCTTCATACTGTCACCTGCTGCCAGAGCCCTGCGAGACTAATGGTGTTTTTCCTGGGGAATGAGTCAATCCATGATGGGGGTTTCAATCCTCTGGTGTGTCAGGAAAGGTCAAACTCAATTCATCTGCAAATGCTGCTCCCTCTGTGATCTCCTCCGGGCCATGAGCTCACGCAGCCCAACCAGGTCCACCACGAGGCATCACAGACTTGGCCCCAAACACCCACTTCTTTGTCTTTCCATATTTCCAAGGCTCTTATAGGGGCCTCCTGAGACCACTGTGTTCCTTTTCACTCCATCAAAGCAGCAAAGAGAAGGAATTCCCTTCCCTTCTCCTTCCCAAGGCCTCGCACCCAGCCCCTCAATGCAACAGGTTCATGCATTGTTAGCAGGCTCATCTTTCCACCAACACCAACCCAAACAGCTCAAGATACTGAGATCCCTGTGACAGATCCAAGGCACTGGGATCCCAGTGACAGATCCATCCTCCAACACAAGCACAGAGCCCAGGGAATCAGCTCGTGTGCTCAGCCCCAGCGTTCAGCAGGGCCGGCGTGTCAGCCCAGGCAGATACGGAACGTGGAGAGCTTGGAGATTGATTGTGCTGCTGCCTCTGCCTCCCCAGAGGCACCTCCGTGGTGCCACCCAGCAGAACGGATGTCCTGCTTTGCATAATGCTTGTTCTGGGAATGTTATTAACCTCATAGATCACCGGGAATGCACACAGCTCCCGATCAGGGCAACACCGGGGCCGTCCCTCTTCCGTCTACTTCTACAAACAGAATCAAGCACCAGTTAATAAGCAGGAGGCAGCTCGTGTCTTTAGAGAGCAGCGGTTTGGGGTGACGTTTTTTTCCCTTTGCAAAAGATAAATACACTTCAAGAATTTCATGCTATGCATTTTCACCTCTTGTCAACCTCTCGTAAACCAAGCAGGGTCAAGCACTGGTCAGTACTTGGTGGGGAGATCTCAAGGGAAAACAAAATCCACAGTGGAGGGGGAAGATAAATCCTTGTGACTTGGCTGTTAAAGGAGTAACACTCTTCTCTCTGAGCCAGCCCTGAATCCCCATTGCAGGCAGGGTTAAAAAGGCAATCACAGCTGCAGAACTTTCCTTCTCCCCATGGAATACGAAACTGGGGTGAGCTGGCATCTTCATAGGAATCAAAGGGAGTTAGGAACAAGAATTAAATGGCAGTCAAGTATTTGAGCTCCTTTAAGAAAATACCAGCCTTGATCATAAAATCTGATATCTGTCTCACTCTAACAGGTATTAGCCAAGGGGCAGCTGTTTAATGCTCCACATAAAAGGCATTCTAGCCTACTTCTTCCCCTAAACTTAGGCAGCAATTTTGTTTCAATCCAGTATGTTTGCTCCCCCTACTGAACTGTCCCACGTGCTCAGTGTATGTTTTCCAACACAGTGTTCCTGCACTGTCTGAATTTCCCTAGTGACTAAAACGATTTCTGTGTTCAGCAGCCTGTAAAGCACTTCGGAATCTTTCAGATGAAAGGCCCTCATCAAAAAGTGTATAATAACGTTCCATTATTGTATCATTTATTCTCATTATCACTAATACCAGTGGTTGTATCAAATGTTCTCCCTGTGATCAGAGCCGACTATGCAGCAAACACCCCCGGCCCTCGGAAGCTCAGGACAAAGAAGGCATCGGGGAATAGGTGTCCGGAGTTCACTCGGCTGTTCTCATCTCCCCATATGTCCTCTCGGCTTCTTTGAAGAATTTAATTAGGAGCCTAAGGAACAGTGTTCCAGAACCTGGAACGGATCCAGAGGTGTAAAGGACAACAGTCAAACCAGGACCTTCCGCTCGTCGTGGAGGTTTTTCAGAGCTGAGGTGCAGGAGACAGTCCTGAAGGAATCTGGAGAGCAGGCAGTGCCGAGGTGTGGGGGACACAGCAGGTCCAGCAGGGAGAGGAGATGGTTTGGATTCATCAGGCTCTGGGTTTGGGGGGTTACCCCGAGCAAACAGGCTTGTTAACATTCAAGGTGTGCTGGGGAGCGAGGCAGCATTTCCATGAGAAGTTGAGGGTGTAGGAAAAAGAGGATTCTGAATTTAGCAGCAGTAAAATAGGGCAGAAAGAAAATTGGGCAAAAGAGCGTGGAGAGGGAATGCAAAAAGAAAAGGAGGGGGGAAGAGAATGGAAAGTGCTGCTAAGTCACGCTGCCCTAGGAGCAGAGTGCAGAGCTGCAGAACTAATTGCCCTAAACAAATACACGAACTAAAGTTGGGTAGGATTTATAAGCAAGAGAGCTACAAGAAGCAGCAGGAGGAGTGGTGTTTGGATGGGTAATGGGAAGTATTTACAATGTTGGCAAAGCAACCTGACAGGCCAGAGAAGCCTCGTCATCATTTAGGGCAGGAAATAAAAGAGGTGACAGCTGTAAGATCTCTCAACACTTAGAGAGACTGAGAACGAGGTATTTCTGCACCGTTCCTGCTCTTCCTTGTGTGTCCCAGGGGCTGTAACTTCAGTGACTTGTATTCCATTCAGACATTTGTAGCCCCACAAATGCCAAACTTTACAGCCCTTGATCCAGGGGCTGGAGAAAACAGATGGGCAGGAAGGCATTTTGGATTTCTGTCATTCCAGGGTGATGAAGACGAGGAAAAGCCAATTGGAGCTGGATTTGGTGCCGGGGCCTGGCGACCCTTCTGGCAGTAGCAATGTTTGGAGATAATCCAGCATGAAGTCTGGTTCACCAGAAGTCAATTTTCAGGTTGAAGGGGGAGAAAGACAAGGGACAGTTGACTGCAGATCCAAGGGCACGGGTAAGGTGCAGAGAGTGGTTCTCTGGTGTCCCATACTCAGAGAGAACAGGAAAACTAACATCCAGTTTCACAGGCTGCTGAAAACTCATTTTACTTAAGCATTAAGTGATATAAAGAGCATGAGTGGCGTTTTCATTCTAGGTCACAGTTTGTCTCTGAATAAAAGTGGGAACCATCAGGTTTAGTCTTGGGTGATGCAGGAATTCCCCGTCATTTCCTCTTCACCAGAATCATTCAAAGATGACCCAGTTTCCAGTGCTTCTCTTCAGTTCCAGCAGCCAAAAAAAAAAGGCCCAATATATGTGGCACCCCCACTGTCAGGCCAGATGAGATCTGGTCTTCAGGGACTGGCAGGAAGAGGAGGACACTGTGCCCAGCCAGGAGCTGACAGGTATCCTCTTTACACTGTGACACATCTGAGCACCTCCATGGAAATTTAAAAAATACGCTTTCAAGATCTTGTCAGAGCTGCTCATCACAAGTGCCCTGATTAACAAGCATTACTGAACAGCAGCTACTTTGTCCCTTTGATCACGGCCGGTCCTCAAGTCATGGATGAATTAAATATTTAATAGGCTGTGTGACAGCTCAGGACAGCTGATCCATCACAATGGTCCTGGAAGGGCCCCAGGTACCTCGGAGCAGTCAGCAGGCACAGGAGTGAGCACTGTGAGGGTTGGCAGCATCCTTGGCTGCTCTCCAGAGAAGAACTGGAGCCACAGGCTCTGCTGTCCCATGACCTGGCAGCCAAAAGGATGGATCTGAGCAGAATGGGAGGATGTTAACGCCAGGAGTTATCCTTTTCCAGAGTGTACAGTATTTTCTGGGCTGACACTACAGTCACAAAGGGGTTTGTTGCAAGACTCCCCCAGTATTCTGTTGTCTATGTCTCCACATAATCCTGGACCATCAGAGCTCAGGGCCACGAGGAACAATTCCAAGGCTACAAGTCACAGAGACAGGCGAGGATGGTGACTAATTCCCAGCTCCCACATGGAGAAATGCAGCACAGCACAAGCAAGAAAATGCACTCTGCTTTGTACATGCATGGAATGGTCCTGCTTGCGCGCTGCATCCCAGCTCCATAGGTTGGATGTGCCTGGTGCTGAACTTCAGGCACTGAACCTTGGGGTCCTGAGAAGTCCAAGGAAAGGACTGACACAGGATTTGTGACTATGATGAAATCCTAAAATGCCTTTGGCACCTGCTGTTTGACAGCTCTGTGATTGTGAATATGGTCTTCTGGCTCATCCTCAAAACAAGAACAAAAGACAGTGACTTTGGTTACAAGCAGTAGCACTTTAATTGCAACAAAGGCCCTGCTAATTTAGCAGAAACCCTTTTAGCTCAGATAACTGCTCTGCTAATGAAATCAGAGCCATCACCACTTGTGGCTCCCCATGGTAAAACCTCTGTCCTTTCCAGGGAGTGAATTTCACCATGGCTTCAGACAGAAGTTTTAATGGGCTTTAGCAGCCTTCAAGAGAAAGTGCTTGAAGGACAAAATAAATCATCTCTCTTACTGTGCTGTCATAAAATCCCCCTTCCCCTTTAATATTCTTCATGCATCACTTTCTAGTTCCACCTTCCCTCTTTCAAAGCTTGGACTTCACTTGAAAGAGCAGATCAACCCAAGGGGAATAAAAAAGACACTCCATCCCCCCGCCCCCCAAGTTTCCATTCCTCGGGTCTAGGATTTGGGAGAGCAGAACACCAACACAACTCTAATCAACAAGCCCATCTTTCCTAATGCAATGGGGAAACTGCTGTGACAGCTCTCCACGGGAAATATTTAGGGAAAGCAGCTCCCTCTCCTCCTCTTAGTGCTCTCTGCTGCTCTGGTGGGACACACTGTTGGTTATTTTGAATTGGCTTTGGCAAAAGTTTTAGTCTTCTGAGTGGGGGGATCTCCAGCAGTACAGGGGCAGCACAGAGGGCTCCATAACTCTGCTCTGCACGGGTTGTCTCCAGAACAAGTCCTTGGAAGGATCTAGCTGGGCTGTTCCTAGACCTCAACTACTGCAAAGCGTAGGAAAACGTGGGGGTATCCAGTGCAGTCCGTGCCAAACTGCAAAAAGGACAAAAATAAGGCAGCAAAGCCACCTCTGCATCCCAGCTTCTCTTCCAGCAATAACAACAGAGCTAAACTGGATCCCAAGTGTTGGCTCATATTTCCAAACACTTACTAACTATTGCAAAGAACAAGTGCCTGAGGGCTTGGCTGTATTTATGCTTTTGCTTGTCTTTAATAAAAGCTGCATTTATAATGCATGATTAATTATTTTGCACAAGTCTCCCTTTTATGGGAACCTGTGAAATGTAAGTGATTTTTAATACCACCTCACAGACATCACTCCTTCTTCCCACCCCCATTACCATTAATCCACACTGGAGAAAGATGTAACATTTGTCACTGGTTTATTATGAAGTGCAATGTTGCGAGTTATTTATGAGCTTGCTATTTATTGAAATATTTGTGGGTAGTTTTAGCACTTCAACTCTAGGGTGAGAATCAGCCACATTTTACCCACTGCCTGGCAGAACCTTCTGCTGTTTAACCACTTCCCTCCCACTCTCTGGCTGCGCCCTCACAGCAGTCACCCAGGGATGTGGTTTAGGGCAGACTCTCACCACTGTCACCTCCAAGGGATGGCACAAATAAGTTCAATCACCTCTTGTTCTCTGTATGTGATGGATGGAAAGGACCCAGAGGCAATGGGCAGAAATATACTGTCATAATAAGAGCAGAGAGATAACAGGAGCCAGTGCACGGGGCTCCAGCTGCCCGTGGAGGAGCAGGAATGAATCTCCTCCGTTTAAAGGTGAGGAATTATGAAATACATTGAGGCATTAGACTGCGGGGTTTAGACATGCAAGCTGTGGAGACTTTAACAGTCTGTTACCCTGAATTATCCAAGCCACATGATCTTCTACAGAAATGCTCCCTGTCCATGGCAAACACGGAATGAACTCACATTACGGAAATCCACACCTCCGATAAAATAGACCGAGCAAAGAGACTCCAAGCTTAGGACTGACTGCTCAAGACAGCTGTTAAATTTGGGGACACAGCTCACAGGCAGCTCACGAGCTGCAGCCTCCAGCCACATGGAGGCTGTGGACAAACAGAAGGATCCGAGCTGGAAACGCCACACAAAGCAGACTCAGTTGCCTTGACCGAGCTCAGCGAGGAGGATCCGCTTCTACATTTGCTTTTCTATCAACTTGCAGCTACCCGAGCAAGCCACTTTTCAGCACCTGAAATGTCTTGCTGGAAACTGTTTACAGCACTTAGCACTTTGTGCTGTGATCTCCTGCTACAACGAAGGCCCATATTTTATTAACAGGAGCAGGCACTTCGCAGGCACAGCTTTACTTCGCTCCAGCACGAGCTCCCCGGAGCAGGCAGGACACACGGATGCTGTGGTTTGCTGCAGGTAGAGCTTTGGAAGGGTGTCAATTAGAGGGGCACAAATTCTACTCAAAAGGTTTAATAGCCGTGGGCAGGAGGATCTGAATGTGTTTCCTCTCTTTCTGTACGTTTCTGTTCTAATCCTGCTGTGCCTGTGAGTGCTCCTGTTATGTTAGTTATATTTCCTACAACACCTCTTCTGGCAGCAAATGCTATTCCTTCTAAACAAGCCAACTTGATTTTGATAAAAATGCCAGGTTTTAAAAGAAGTCTGCTGATTGGAAGCGTTTTGCAAAAATCAAAACAAATCTGGGAACTTCGAGGTTTGCCTTCAAACTACCTTTTATTGTAAATAATTCAGGAGGGGAGGACCCACACTCCCACTGCATTTGGCAGAGCAAAGCAGAGTCACTTGTAATTTGTGAGCAGTAAATGCTCTGAAATGCCACGGCAGAGCATTTGGATATGGCTCCATGATTGTTCCAAAGAGAAAGACAGGCAGAAAACCACTCAAAAAGTCTTTTAACTCCCTTTTAGCAGACCTGTTCCCACCTGATCCAGCTGGCTCCTAAGCCCCCTTCAGAGGGTCAAACAACACGAAACCTTCACTCAGCAGCATTTTGTCCTGCACCAGGCACTAGGCTGGGTTCTGCCGATGGGAAGTCGGAGTAATTTCAAAGTCATCAGAGCTGGTACAGATCTACTGAGGCCTGAATGAAGAAAGGCCGTGTTTGATTCAGCCTCTGTGGTTGCGTGGCCTCCAGCTGGAGTTCAGAAAAGCAAGTTCTCCACAGTGAAAGCAAAGACCAGCTTCTCTGCATCAAACACTGGGTGTCAGTCCTGCCTCTGCTCCTCCAATCCAGACACCTTTTCTTTCACGCTGTGCCTCATTTTCCCCGCTCTGTAAATCACACCTTCCTAATTAAGCATTGCTTCAGCGCCCAGGTGTGGCTGAGGTCCAAAGCACAAGCTCCAGGGCCTCTTTCCCCACTCCTCCTGAGAGGCAAAGTGTTGGGCAGTCACTGGGCACGGTGACACACCTGAGAGCTTCTGTCAGATTCCTCCAGCCACCAACAAACTGAGTTCTCAGGAGCTGCTCAGAGCGGGGAGATGGGGTGAGCAGCCTTGCTGAGAACAAGCAGGATAATAAGCCAACCTTAATGACTTCAGAGGAACACAATCTGACCTGATCTATATGCAAATTGTGGCACCTTCTCCTCCTCTTGGAGGGCAGGTGAGCTGGCTCTAATGTTCGTGATTACAGCAGTGCATTTGCACTCCACCAGCCCCTGTTGGGAACTTCTCTCTGCTTTGTTCAGTGACTTGGGCTGTATTTAGAACACAAAATCCCTTCTGAATTGAAAGAAGCTCCATTTGGCTGCCACCTGTTACCGAATCACCAGAGCCTCGGGAAATTTTCAGACACCAGCTCCCACACCCTTTGTCGGCAGTGTTTGACTCCTGGTTCTCTGTCATCCAGTTGTATTGGCATGGAAACCAGCCTCTGATGCTGAGGAATCCATCTGTTCCCGCTGTTCCCTCCTCACCTGAAGTCAGGCAGTCCTACTTGCAGTGGTTTTTGGGTGCCTGTGAGTTGAAAGGACCTAAGAAGTTGGAGGCTTGGATTAAAAATAAAATGAAAGTGAACGGCAGATGTTCTTCCATCGCGCAGCAAGCTCGGGATGGTTCCCTGCAGAAGCAGACCTCAAGTATCCCAAAAGCAGTGTGCCACACTATTTTTCTTTCCAAAATTAGAGGTGGAATACAGCAGGAGCTCAGCAGGATCTGCTCGAACAAAAAACTACGTTCTCCAAGGTTTTGCAGGAAACAATATGTTTGTATAGGCATATTCTTGCCAACACACAGTAAAATCCACATCCCATAAATCTACAGAGCTGGCTTGTCCATCTCCTCTTTCCCAATTTTTTTGAAGCTACTCCAACACTTATTGAGGACCACTTGACCTGTCCCAAATTCCACCAGCAGTGTAATCTTGCTTGGTTCTATCTCAACCAGTCTGCAGTTTGAATGAAGTTTGGATGAACTTCCAAATCTGGGGCATTTTGCTCCTCCAATCTGACCCACAGCCTTCAGAGGAAGAATGTAAAGAGGAAGTGAGTTGTATTTTTAGAGGGAAAAAAATTGAATATCATATTTTTATGCAAATAGCTTTAAACTCTGAGTAGGGGCAAGAGAGAAAATAGGGGAAGAAATCCATTTAAAAACCTTCCTGCTTCTATTATTTTCTCCTTTATGTTTTCAGTGTGGCTTTAGTGACTCTTTAAAGATGTACTACAAAGCTTTTAATAAAAGGCAGAATGAAAGGCAGAATCCTCTTTAAGATCCTAAATCAGTCTTGCAATACGTGTCTAGACTCACACGTTACTAATACATTAACTTTTTAGAAGTGAGATATTGTAACACCCAGTAATCTCTTCAGCTTCTGCTGAATTCCCTGTCAAGGAGACTGTGTTTCTGTTTAGATGGGAAGCAGCAACATTAACAATGACCCCTTTCCAGAGAACATTTAATAGGCAAGTAGATCACTCAAAGTACCTTTCATTTTTGCCTCTCATTCATCTGGAGACCTTTCCAGCACTCCATGAGCACTGAGGGTATGATTGCTTTGCATTCTGCAATCACTGCACTCACTGAACAGAACATGCCGGGGTTTTGGTCCTAGTGCTGGGAGCTATGTGCTGGTGTTGGCACCAATCCCACCAAATTTAGGGTTACACTTCCCCAGCAGCAGCCATTCCATCTTCACTGAGCAGCAGCAATTTCCTCCGGTCACAGCTGTGCAGTTTCTCTTCTCCTGGAATTCAATTTTCACTGCTGCTGGCTTTCAAAAGTGTGAGTCCACGTAAGCTTTTCTCAGCCACAGTAACATATGCTCCTATAATTTGCACTTTTGAGACTTATCATCATTTCGTGTTTGCTTCGAGGCCTAAATGTGGCCTCTACAAATAATCTGTTGAGAAAAGGTAACCAACAATGTCTGAAGGAAATGTGGATTTGTTTTTTTCTTAAGAAGATCCAACATTCCCAGTCCCAAGCAGTGGCTGTACCTCATCTGTTTCCAGTGGAGATGCCAACCCGCTGATTCTTCTGATGGGGAATGCCAAGGGCAAAACAACAAGTCACTGAGAAATCACCAGGTTTGTCTGGAGCTACAGAAAGAAAGCGGTTGTTAACTCAGATCCCCTGTGATCCCAGCTCCATACCTGGCCTCCCCACTTCCCACACAACCACAGGCAAACACTGCACCTCACTGAACTCCAGTTATCCAGCTGTGAAATGAGGTAAGAAGAGCTTTGTTCAGCCAGGACTTTGTTTGACAAAGTCTGTGGGACGCAGAGTCTTGCTCTTCCCTTGTACCCACCACAGCTTTGTTTTATAAATAACCACCAGATGCACTGCGTGAATCCACGATCCCAAAGACTTACGAGAGGTACCTGGAAAGACAACAGAGCAAGTGTATTGCCCAGAGCCTTTGGATGCAGACTCAACTTCTAAGCTTCCCAAGTCCGCAAGCAACTGCCCCAGCAGTCACAAAGCTCAGGAGTCCCAGGCAGGCTGCAGCTAAGTTTAGATCCTCCCTTCTGTGCTTCAGCTGGGATTTCAGATTGATTTTGTTTCTCCAGTGCAGTCAGAGCTGCTCAGAGCGATCCCTTGTTTCTCTGGTTAGTTATTACCCTCCTGCAGGGAGAAAGGGCCCTGTTTGCACTGGGAACACCTGACAAGCTGCTCTGAGCAAAACGGTGAATGCCAAGTCCCTCCATCAGAGCAACAAGGCCAAAACCCCCGCTGTGTGTGTGTGTGTGTGCCAATGACTGTGAGGAACCACGTGAACCCACCCCTGGTGCTGAGGCTCTGAGAGCAGGGGAAGGGCCCGGGAGAGCAGAAATCCTGACCCAGCACCAGGAGAGCTGCTCAGGTGTGCTCCAGGTGCTTTGTGCCAAGTCCAGCTGTCCCTCTTCCCGGCTCACACAAGCCATTCAGAGCCCACACGCACACACACACGTGTAACCCCATCCACTGCCCCAGGTTTGCCCGCAGCAGCACTTCATGCAGGACTCACAGTTATCAAACCGAAGATTCGTCCCTTGCCAGATCAGAAAAAAAGCTCAATGAAACTGAAACATCTTTGCCCTGAGGCCACTTGATGCTTTCTTTAACTGCATCACTCCATTAAGGATGATACAATTTAAGTGTGAATGTCTGGTTTGCATTAAGATTGATAGCAGTTAGTTAGCCATATTCCTTGGATATTAAGAGCAGGGCTTTATCCTGGTGATTTCTCATTGCTCCTAACGAGATGAAGGACTCCACTCTCAGCAAGCAGGAAAACAAGTTTGGCTATTACCAGCAATTAAATAGTCAAAAAGAAGATAACTCTGCATCAGTGTTAAGCAGCCTGACAGCCATTAGATGCACTGCTTTTCAGGATCCCATGCACACTTTACCCAGGTTTCAGCCAAAGCTGTGAGACATTACAAAGACAATTAAAACACCATAAGCAATCATGTGTGAATATTCCTGAATGCAGCTACTAAATAAGAAACAATGACAGATCAGCAAAGGAAGAAATCGTAGTTTAATCTAACCCTTAATGGGTGTTTATTAACTAACTGATTGCCCCAATCTAGAACAAGTCACTTGCTACAGGCTGAACTATATCCCAGCTTTTGCCATGGTGCATCCAAGGGTCAATGGAGACAGCATTCAACAGGTTTATAGGAAGTGAGAATGAGATACACCTACAGACTGAACACCCCTGATCCTGCTGGAACATCCTGTGCCAAACAAATGATCTGGACAGATCTGGCACATAATGGAAAGTGGGACAGCAAACCAAAGAAGGTGGTGTAAAAAATGTGGTCCACCTTAAACAGTAGCAGTCAAACACCTCTGACCCTGCTCTTCCAACCCCTGAGACAGCCAGGATGTCCTTTGTCCTCAAAACTATAATCCCAATCTCCCGCTCAATGAAGCAGTTGATCAGCTTCAGTTTATCTGCAGCAAAGCCACAGCAGCTCTGGGTCCTGCTCTCTAACTGTGGCCACGAGCACAGGCCTGGGAAAGGATAGATGGCTGTGCTTAACTGCACATTAGAGCGGGTAAGTAAGTGCTGAATGGGAAAGGGTCTAATCTTACATCCAAACACCACAGGGATGGGGGAGGAATTTAACTGAAGAGAAAGAGCAGGGTTTAGCCACCTTTCACCCTCCTCTAATACACTCTGCCTTCCCAGACAACTACTTCTGTTCTCTCAGGGGTAAGCCAGCATCTTGCTCGGTTATTTTTAATCCTCCTCAGCCGCCCGGGTGGACAACTGTATTTGTGGATAGTTCCCCAGGCAGGCTGAAACACACTCAATTACTGAATCCTTGGGTCTCAGACTCCGCTGCTGCTTCTCCAGAGGTAACCCTGTCACTGCTGCCTCGGGCCTGACACACATTTCTCCTCACCGGAGCTCACTTCATTAACCAGGCAGTACCCACCTCTCCCTTTATTGCTTCCCTCTGTGCCTCCTTGGGTTTAAGGTTTTATCAGAGCAGATTGCCCACAGCTGACTTAGTGCTGCCACAAAACGGGCACTAATTGCACGGCCATCTGGAATTAAGCTCCTGGTCTCAGACCTGTCCAAGTGTGTCTCTGCACAAGGCAAAGTCAGTTCCTTTGTGTCATTGCCTTGACATTGGCCTGCAGTCTGAGATGGGGGCTCAGCCCTGTCCTCTGTTGATGGAAAAAAACCTAGAAGGGAGACGAATCTCATTTGCATGAGTAACCACCCACCATGCCAGGCCAAATATTGTCATTGTTTTCATTAGAAGATTAATTTGTGCTTGGAAAGAAAAGATTAAAGTGAGTTGTTTTTACTGCACAGATGGAAGACGAAGAAAATTGCTTTTGCTGTGTCTTCAGCAGCAGATTCACCCTCCCCACATCCCAGTGCTATGCCACTAACTCATGGAACTTGGACACAAACAGGACACCCTGGGATAACAAACAGTCCCAGATGGCCTGTGTCTGCAATATAGCTCATGTCACACCTCGATGGATTGTCTTCCACTCAGATTTGTCTCCCAAAAGGGAAATGGTTAAAAGGTAATATTCTTTTCATTTAAAGAAAAAAAAAATAATAGGTGATTTATATTAGGGAGGAAAGTCTGGAAGGGCACCAGTCTGTTTCTGCAGTTGTGCATTCAGGGACCTGATCAAGCACTGGTGTTGGCTGAGGCATTGTGGCAGCTCTAGAGACATCAGCCCTGTAGTAGGGCAGGTACCCACAGCCACTCCCAGGCCAGCCCAGCATGAGGGAGTCCCTTTGGGGTTCAGGTACCCTCCCTTTATCCTGTCAAGCACGTGAGCTCTGTACATAATTAGCAAAGTCCCTGTCCCCATCTCCTACTAAAGAAAGTTAAAATACACGCATGTGGAGGAACAGAATGAGCTTTCTTGTGCTTCTCTCTAATCATCAGTGAGGGCAACCCAGGGATGTTTTCCCTTCACCTCCCCTCTTCTCTCAGTGCAGAGTGCCGGCAGAGTCCCAGCAGCCACATGCTGCCAAATCACCAGCTGATCTCATCCACCATTACAGGAGTTGTTAAGGCTCTGCTTCTTTCCCTAGTGAGAAAAAATAAGTGATCTGTGGACAAGATCCAAGAGTCATTCCCACCACTCAGCCCAGAAGGTGGAGAGGTTTGCATCAATCTTTTGGTCATGGGGGAGCCCATCATAAATCCCAGCTCATGACAGGAGCTACAAGAAGCCTCATCCCACGGCCAGTGCTGCCTGTGATACTGTGACCCTTGGCCTTAATGTGCATATTAACACATCCCACATGTCTTGGTAAAAGGCTGCTAAGCAGTAAAGGACATTTGAAACTGCTGTACAGCAAGAAACAGGCACTTGCTGGTGTGTGACTTGCAATGCATTCTAATAATCACACAATTACAGCTGCAATCCACTCACCCTGCCAGAGAGAAGAGGGGAAATCAAGAGAATTCTCTCTCTGATGATCCTTGTAGATACCATAAAGTGACACCACTTAAGCCAGCATAGAATGTGGGGTATTCAGGAATAGCTGTTTGTGTTCACCAACAACCAACAAATCACCCAGTGAAAGCATGGACAGAAATCCAGGGGTGAGAAATGCAAAGCCCAAACAAACCTGCTGGGCAGCCTCAACCCAAGGCCAGTTTGGGATGTTCAAGAGTCAGAAGAAGTTTTCCATGAAGGCAGTAACATCGCTGTGGGGATAGGCAGGATCAAATGGCAGGACACAGGGAGAAGTGATGTACTTTTGAAAGTAACACTGTGTTAGCTGAGCAGACAGACAGACCGACAGACATCTGCACTGCAGTGGGAAATGGAAAAGATGGATATTAACACACACACCATTTGGACACTGAAGGAACATCCTGTCTCATCAGGAGGTTTTTAAAAGCTAAAATCTGCTTTGCCTGAGTACAAACTCTAGACAGGGTGCCAACCATTGCACAGGGTCCTCTGGTGCCAAAGGACCACAGCCATTTCTCAGGGCCGTCCTGAAGGTGTCAGATGTGTCCCAGATACACCAGATGTTCTCTCAGACCACAGCAAGAAGATCAGGACTGATGTGAACTTGATTCAAATCGCATGGGAAGTCAGCCTGGAAAGCAGAGGGAGAGAAAGGTGCAGAGCCAATGAACTCTGAGTCGCCTGTGTTGCTAAGGAGACACATCACAGCATCCTTTAGCTGGAATTTCCTAAGTGATGAAGGGCTCCATGCCCAGGAATGTCACTTCACTCCAGCTCAGCCTAAAGGGGATGAAGCCACCATCAACCAAGGGCAGGGCATCGCCTGGCAGGCAGGAGCAGATGATGTCCCAGCCAACCGGGCCCAATGGAGCAAGTCAAGCAGGCACCAAACCCAACCACAGCCATGAGCTGGTCACAGTCCCTCTGCCAGACAACTTCAGGGCAGGACTCAGTGGTATGACGCCTTTCTCACTGCTGAAGGTCACGAGTTCACTCCTCAGCACCTTGGTTATCACACCTGGAGACGGGACAGAGATGCTGGAAGGAGAAGCCTTGTGAAAAAGGCAGCACTGGGCAGATGGTGGGGTGGGTTTTTGTGACATTTCTCCTGGCACAGCAAACTGTGAGTCTGTAAGGCTTCTTCCACCTACTTAGTGGCTCTACAAGGCTGGTTATTTAACGCTGCTGCCAGATTGGCTTCTCACAGGATTTGCTTATCTGCTGCAGTGGATGCTTTGAGAATGGCTGACAGCTTCCAGGATTGCTACTGGAGACTTCCAGGAGAAGAATGAAAGGCAAAAGCAGGCTAAGCTGTCTCTCTGCCTGTACAGCACCTTCAGTTCTCTGCCCTCACAAGCAAGAGGCTGTGGACTGATGGACAACACCCCTGCAGTGTCCATGGAGCCTCACAGGGCACCCCTGCCAGGGGCTCATCACACTGAGACCAAAGCCTGCCTCAGCAAATCCTTGGGCCACAGGTGGCTGCAAAATACTCTGGAAATCGCCAGCTGCTGGGGTGGGGAGTTCCCCCATAAACCTCTTTTTAAATATTGTTTTAATGAGGGAAAGAACACTCAGCATTCACAAACACCAGCATTTTTGTGCTGTTGGTTCCTATTTCATCTATTATTTACAGAAAAAGATCTACTCAGGAAAAAAAGGAAGCCCTCTCTTCTGAACTCTTTCCAGGACTGACTCAGCAACTTAATTTTTATGCTGGCTACTTTCTTGCTTCTCTTCTCTTTATTGCTAATTTTTTTTTAATTTTCCACTTAAAATCCTTATTTGCATGATAGGTCTGTCCAGCCTTAAGGAGATTTTTCTTGTCTTTGACTTTTATCTCATTTTCTCTTCACTTTTTTTTTTCCTTTAATTAAAAGCCAGCTTTGAATTAGTTCACTGAAGCATTCCCTTCCCCATCTTCCTCTCCCCCCAGAGAGCTCCTCCCACTCTAATCCTGCCGGTCCCTTCAGCGATCTCAGCACATTGCCATCACAAGAGCAATGAAAAAGTTGATGCAGATCACCCCTGAATGTCAGCTGCTGGCTGACTCCCAGCCAGATCCCAGCAGGACGCTGCTGTCCTACACTGGATAAGCCCAGCTTTAGCTCTGAACCCACCCCAGGCCCTTCCCAGGGGAGTGGTAGTTGTGCAGCTCAGCAAATCCCTTCAACGTGCAACAAGACAAGCACTTCATGCTTTTAAGGCATTTTCAGCTCTGCAGGGTCAGACAGAATCAGTCCTTCTGTCCAGAGGGAACAACTTAAACAGAGGACTGAGCCTTTTTGTTTCCAGTCCCCACTCTGCCCTGGCACAGCCCGTTAGAGGAAAGGACAGGAATCATTGTCAGGATGGCTCACTTGGCATTTGCTGAGATCCTAATGAGACCCAGTTTCACACCTCCTCTGACACGGCCCCCAGCGTTGCTGCAGAGAGTGTTTGCAGAAGGGACAGTGCAAACGCCCCATGAAAACACGTGCAGGCCGAGATGCCAGGAGCTACAAATCAAACTGGCACAAATCTGGGTAATGCCACTGATTTCAAGTGAGTTGCTCCCTGTTCACATTAGGATGAGTCAGCTCACAATACGACTTTTTAAATTTCCCAGGTAGTTACAGAACGATGTGGAAAGCATCTACATTGCTGGTTGCTTTCCCTGCTAATTGTGGCTTGCTGTAGAGACCCACTGGATCTTGGGGATGGAGGGAACGAAGGGTTACTTTGCTCATTTGCCAGCTGCAGCATCAGTGGTGTTCCTTCACTTGTTCCTGCTCTTGAAATAGCTACTGTTGAGCAGTAATACCAATATTTTTCAGCTCCATTTAATGCCAGCAGGATCATGCCTGCATTGAGGTCACAGAAATGACTGCAGTGCATTGGAGAGGGAGATCCATGTTGGCTCCTATTGTCTGTCAGGCGTACCTGTATGAGCCCAGCTGCTGCAGCAGAGAAAGCCACACAGACTAAAATTGATCTTGCTTTTTCCAAAAGAGCTCTGTAATCCTACTGCTGCCACGGGGAGACTGTTACCACTACAGCACAGCAACAGGAAAACATACAAGGACAAGGAGCAGCTGGTTTAGCCTAAACATCTGGATACCTATCTCTGACAGGGGACAAAAAGAGATATCAAGCACAAGAATTAACAGCAAACATACCATTTTTCCCCAAACAGTCTCTCAGATTCCAGATTTTGTGTCTCATTCAGAGTTAGACAGTGCTTCTATGTATTTAGTATCTCTAAGCAGATTTCTGTACCATCAATCAGTCTGGCATTTCTTGATATTGTATAAACCACCCTGCAGTGAGGAGTTCCTCAGCTGAACTATGACTTCCAGCACCAACCCCCTTTTGTTGCTTCTGATCCCGCCGCCTACAAGGGGAAGCTTCCCCTTGGTGCTTTCTAGTTCTTGTGCTGGAAGTGCACATCCAATGCCTGCACAGGCTCCTCGTGACTCCACAGACCTTCCTCATCCTCCTCGTGACTCCCACCTCCCTGCTCTACACTGTGTGAATTTCCAGGGCAGTGCTACAGCTCCTGACAAGAAGGGGTCAAGGGGGAAAGATGAACTTGATATCTGCCAGTTGCAGCTATTCAGGTAGAGGGGCTGGACAAGACCTTCCTCAAAACAAAGGCCAAAAAAATCAGTGTTCCAGACACAAAAAAGCTCCCCACAGTCCTGGCCCCACCCCCAGTCTCCATTAGTTTGGGGCAGGAGAGAAGGAGAGAGACAGAAAAGGATTAGCCATGCTTCACTGAGTAACTGGTGTGATCCAATTAGTGGCCTGTTCTAGGACCATGGACACAGCTAAGAAGAGCTGAAGCCAGTTGAATCCTGCCCTTGCTCTCCTTTCACAATGGATGCCAAGTCTGGACTCCTCAGCACAGCTGCCCATCACTTAACTCCCCACTGGGCACAACCAAGCGTGAAATCCTGGCTGGAGGAACGGGCAGCACAGTCTTTCACCAAGGACCACAGCGAGGAAGAAACAGATGGACAAGCCAAAGCTTTCCCTCCATCCCCTTCGCACGGGAGGCCGTTGCACGGCTCCTGGCGGGCAGCCAGGCAGTGCCAGCACGGAGCAGGCACTTTGCTACCCATCTCCTGCCCAGCCCGTGGCCGTCAGCTCCTCTGGGGTGCTCTGGAGGGGGGGAGCTGCTGTTTGGCCAAACACGGGAGGCTCTGTGAGGAGAATCAGCCACGTGGCATTATCAGCTGGCACCCGCAGCCTTATCGAGTCTCTTTGGAAAGCTTCTCAGCTCAGGGCAGCCTCCACCTTTTTAATTTCTAAAAGGCTGATGCTAAGTAATTGTTTGATATCTCCACAGCATTTGCTCCCCTTTATCTCAGGATCCCTGCTGCAATTCATTGACAGAACTGTCTTTTCTCTTTCTCTATTCCACCGTGTATGTACTAGAAAATGCTTTCATTGTGGGCAGAGATACTTGCTGCTAATTGATGCTTATTATTCCTTTTAAGCCTGTAATTGCTTTTTCTTGTCTAAATTTACTTCTTTCTCCTCCCCCCAACTCTTCCTCAAATTGCTTTGGTTTTCTCCTCTAATCAGCCCAAATCCTGGTGTTCGAAAGATTATCTGAACGTGTGCCAAAGGTTTTGCTGTTGCTTTGACATGCTGGCTTTTCACATCTGTGGAGTTTACTTCAGCTTCTTGACTATTTACAGGCAAATTGGGTGGCCTGCAATTGGTAATCTCTCAACTGCCTTAATGAGGGCAGATTTTAGGTGTCAGCTTCCACGCAGACTTTTGATTAGAAGGCTACAAAGGGTCCTTGGAATTATCTCTTACACAACATAAGATTTCTTAGTCAATTCTTTCAGTGGATAATGAAACAACTGGAACAAGTAGAACAAAATGCAGTTTGGTTTTGTGACTGAAAGAGAACCTGTTCCTTCTGATGAAGTCTTTTATTTTTCCCCAGACCTTTACTGGATTAGCCCAAAGGAGTTTCCAGCCCATTGCTCCCTGGAGGACCATATTCCTCTTCACTGGGACCTTCCCAGTGCCCTCCTCTGGATTCTCCCCATGACATCCACCTTCACCTACAACAGGACCACAGTCTGGTTTGGGCACTAAATTCCCACAGGGAAGAAATCAAGTCAGAGAGGCAGCACACCGTGTCCTTTTCCATCTCAGACTTCGTGTTGTTCCTGGCAGGTGACCCAAGGCACCTGAGAAACAAATGTCAATCCCTGCCAGCTGGAATTCACCTCCACCAGGGAATGCCTGTGGCATTGGCTTCGCTCAGCACCAGGCAGCAAGGGCTCACTCTTCCCTGGGACACACTGCCCTGCCATCAAAAGGCACAAGTAACACTCACTTCCACCTGTCTTGCTAAAAACTTGGGATCTTCTCACTTCTCAGCTGCCTCCTGCCCCGGAATGTCCTGAAAGGCTGAGTGGCTGACCTCAGCAGTGGTTTGAGCTCCACCAGCCATTCTTCCTGGGCTCCTCAATTCCCCACAGCCAGCACAAGAGCTGTCCAGCTTGCCTGGGCTGGACACCAAGCAGAGCTTTTTCCCTGCAGTGAGTCTTTGCTCCTCATCTGGGCTTGTCTCCAGAAGCTGAAATAAGAGGAGGGGATGCAGAAGGGCCAGAAGGAACGGTGGAGATGGTGATGAGCACAGGAAATCTTCCCACCGGGTTTACAGGAATGAGTAAGCTCTAAACATCCCTCCTCAGGAAGCGGGGACGCGGCCGAACTCAGCCCCGCTCAGCAGCACTCCCAGCCTGCAGCAGAGGGCTAGCTTTGCTCTCAGGATGGCTTCTGGGAGTGCTTTGAAGACTTCCATCCTGGAAGCATCGTCCATCCATCGTCCTGCTGGTGCCTGCAGTCTGAGGGCCAGCACAGCCCACCCCACCCAGGGCTCTGGGCGGGGAGAACCAGGGGCAGCCACGGGCTCGTGAAGCACCCGGTGAGTCCCAGCCATGAGCAAAGACACCTCATAAATATCCCCTGCAGCTCAAAGCACCAAGCCAGGACACGGAGGGACAAGAACAATTACCACCATACAGGAACGTTTGCTGGTGGGAGTTTGCTGCATTTCATTTTGAACAAGTTTCTTTTGCAGCTCTAGTGACCTGAGGAGCCAGAAATATGAACATTAACAAAAGGAACAAATAAATAACCTATTCCAATTACAGCTTTAATAAGATGCAATGTGCTAGAACTCCATGAGGATGCAACAGTAATTTCTAATTAAAAACATGCAATTAATTATTAACCTAAAAAAGTCCTAGTATTATTCCAGCGTGTTCAAATCAGAGTGTGGTCTCGGAGTGAATTCAGGATTACGATTTTTAATGCTTGGGGTGTTCTTCTGTTTGCTTGTTTCTAGTCTTATCAAGGGAAAAGGTAATTTACAGGCAGCAGAACTGCACAGCTGATAGGAGGCCATCAGGAGCTGCTCTGAGCTCCACCCTCACTCTGCTTTAAAGGACTACACCTCAGTTTCTTGAGTGAAATCTTTCTTAGTTCCTCTCAGACACCTTTGAGAGCTGCAGATCAAAGTCCTGCTGGGGCAGGAAGCTCCTCTACAGCCCACACCACCACAGACTGTGAGGCCATGAGAAGGGCGTGGAAAGGGATATAGCTCAGGGCACCACGGGTTTGCTGTGCATCTCCAAGAGGTTCTCTGCTTCAGGAATTAGTCAGGAAATTCGTGGCCACTCGCTGCTGGAGTGAACTGGGCCCACATCCAACATGAATCATGCCAAGTGAGAACTTGCTACCTATCATCTGCCTTTTCATGGAACAGAACGGTGCCAACACATTTAAACCAGCCCAAATCCCAAACACTAGAGGCAAGGAAGAGGACTGATCATGTAACTGGCAAATAAGTCTGTGATTCAGACCCTTCCATGGAGCCCCAGAGTAATTAGGATGTTTGCCCTTGAAGCATGGATCTGACAGCAGAGAGTCAAGTAGGTTCCTCTGACTGGTACAAAATGTGGGCAAAAATAATTAAAAACTAGTGGTTCTGGGCTGCTGGAATAGAAGCACCCTCAGGAGAGGCCTGAGGCACTGAAAGTTTGGAGTTAGACATCAAGAGCTTCCCATTTTATAACAGGGGGGCAGAATCAGCCTTCATGGAAGTGAGCAATTTCAAACTAACAGACAGCACAGACAGCCTGATGGATCAAAGATTGGATTGAGGCTTAGGAAACCAAAGCTGATTTTTCAGCTCTCCCAAGTAATCTGGCTTCTCTCTGTGCTTTTGCTTCAAGCTCAGTGGAACAATAGTCTCCCTCCCTATGCACAAAGCAGAGCACCTGGCAGCTTGGTCCTACCATAACACAGAGGATATTAATAGAGGAGCTGCACTTCTGTATTTAGTTCCCTATTTTGGATGGAGATGAAAATGAGCTGAACTGCGAATCCAGCGAACAATGGCCAAAAGCTGCCCGGGTGGAACACAGAGTGATGACAATCCTCAAAATGCCTGGAGAGATCTACTGCCAGCTGAAAGGCTTTTCTGCAAGACAAAGGACAGCTTTAGGGGAAAAAAAGAAGAGCCTAAACAGGAAGGATGGATGTAAGAGCAGGAGAAATAGCTGAGGGACTCTTTCCTCCCCTCCCCTATGTGACCTGCTCAAGACCAGCACACAGGCCTTTCAACAGCAACACACTAACTGCAGCTGCTTGTCTGGGCAAGGTTAGTTGGCAGATTAATCCTTGGAAGCTCCCAAGAAGCCCGTCAGCACTACAGTGAGGAAAGCAGAGAGAAAGGAGGTGGGTACTCAACGTCCCTCAAAACCACTGACTGTAATTCCGTTCCTCCTGCATCTCCATCTCTGGGGCCAAGTGGTCACACAGTCTGGAGAGCTCTTGGAAATGCCTTGTGCTGGCTGAGCATGTCTGGGCTTGTGAAGCCTACAGAAAGCATTCCCCAGCATTTCCCAAGTCCCTGAGCTTTTTTCCATGACGCATGGAGTCCCAGCCTGGAGAAAGACTTGGAGAATTGTACCTTTTTCACTTTCTCCAACGAAGACCTTCACCATTCCATGGATTGCATCATCTTCTGCCCAGATTTATCAGCTTTTCAACTGTCTACTGTGTATGTATTTCATGGTGTGTTTTGCACTTCTACAGGACGGAACATTGTTATGGGTTTGGGATGAGTTGTTACAGACTTAGAGCAAGTTTGAGTCCTGCTCCCAGCAATGGCTCTTGTTTACCTGTCTGCTTGGGAATTTTGCTCTGAGTGATCCTATGCAGGACACAAAAAAAATTTTCCATACTCAGGGGAAAAATATACACTTCAAGGAGTAGAATCACACAAGAAAGCTGCCCTTATGAGTACTTAGGAGTGCATAGAAACTTCCCAATTTCCACAATAACCAGTAGAGCAGCCCAGAACTTTGCAGCATATTGTCTCTCCCCCCGCCAGTCCTTTTCATTATGACCCACTTTCTTGCCTTTTTTTTTTTCCTCCTCTTATTTCAAGTCGAAGCATTTTGACACCCTGCCCTTTGTGAACATCGTGTGTCAGAAGATCTACGAGGATGGCAAATCACGTTTTCTTCTGTCTAATCTCTGCAGGCAGCTGGGCCGCTGCCATCTCCAATTGGGGGCCTCTGGGACAGCGCCACCGTCACAGCAGTGCTGGGTACCCCTCTACTGCTGCAGGACTCGTAGGCACGTGAAGCCTGTGACAGAGGAGCTGACCTGGACCACGGCGTTTTTATACCTAAAAATAGGAAGAGATCAACCTGCAGTTGAATTTAGGAGAGGAGAAGAAAAAAAAATAAATTTTAAACCCCCCCACTTTTCTTTGAAACCAGCGAGCAAAAGTCAGACTCTTGTCAAAGCTGACGCACAGAGAGCGCAGGGGAAGAAAAGGCAGATTTACACCAGGACACAGCTGGTGGTGGAGTCTGCACCACAGTAATCTGTGTTTACAGCAGGGCTACCTTTGGCTTGGAAAAGGCACTTAAATAGCAACTGGTTTGTTTTGCCTGTTTGCTTTAAACCTGTATATAATCAACTTCACGTCTGCTGCCTGCCATTCTCATTTGGTAAATGAGACACATCCAGATGTTTCAGCTTGTAAAAAGGGAACACATAAAACAAACCACACACCAGCTTCAATAAATACTTCTCTTAGATGTTTCTACTTGGTTTTTTGGGTTTTCTTAAGATGTTTGTCTTATTTCAAAAACAAGGTTTTCTCCTCCCTATCTTCTCTTGCCACGTGTGGCAACTGCTCAAAAAAACATGAGGGGGGGAAAAAAACAGCTTTGTTTAACAGAAAACAAACAAGCATTTGCATTTGGCAGTTCCCTCCGTACAAAGCGAGGTCTGTGTGGGATTGCAGAGGGAAGGGGGGATTTGCGAGGTAGGCAGGAGCTCAAAGCAGCACTAACGCGTTCTGACACCCTCGCTTCTGTTTCCCATATGACAGCCTTGTTTTACACTGAGATTTAAAGCACTCGGTCCCCCCTCACCCCCACCCCTGCAGGAAGGGACACAAGCATCCCCGACTCCCGGGCTTTTCAAGGAGACCTGAGGTGCTGCAAAGAGGCAGCTCACCACAACCAGGGCATTCGGGATCTCAGCGGGGCCCGGAGCGCATCCTACACGTGCTGCGAGGGTGGTGCCAGCCAGGAGAGCTGGGCTGTGCTGAGAGTCCCCCCTGCCTGGGGCATGAACAAGGAGAAAAGGACGGGAAGGGAGTCAGGAAGGGCAGATTTCCACCTGCCTTTTTTTGCCCCTATTATCTACTCGCTCTTCTTGGCTTTGCTCCTGGGTAAGACTGAAGGGCTCTGAAGGAAGCAAAAAGTGGCCACAGCCCACAGGCATTAGAGCACACCAGTAACACCTAAGTCCAGGATAAGTTCCTTATAATAACCCAAATCACACAGCAGAGTTTCTTATTGCCAAGTGCACAAATACATGAAATAAAACCTCTCTTCATACCTGCAGGCTTCACCATCCAAACAATCCCTCTTTTTCCGAGTACAGTGTTCTTAAGACAGTTTAAACCCTTGTTATTTGTTATGCACCATCATAATCCCCTTCTATCTCTGCATTATTGGCAGGGATTTGGAGTCTGAACACGCAGCACAGACTTCGATGCCTTGCTGAGACATCTTGCTGCTTATTATGTAAAGAGAGCAGAGTGGCTGGGCCCAGCCCTGCTTGTGAGGAGCCCAGTCTGGAGCCCAGGACGGGATGAGGGAGAGCTGGGATCAGTGGTCCAAAAGGAGCCAACCCTTCCCATGGCACCGCAGTGTCGCTATTCCTGGGAGGCAGTGTGGGCCCAGCTCCTCAAAAAAAAAACCCTGCCTGGTTATTTCTGAAGATGAGGAATGTTTCCCAAGGAAAGAAAGACAAGTCTCAGGGAGAAAACTGCTGCTCTTTACAAAAATAAAATAAAATAACTTAGCTAATGCCAAGGAAAATGGAGCAGTTTAAAAAAAAAAAGAAACACAGAGCGTGAAATTCTAAAAATGTGGAGACAGATGCGGAAGGACAGGAATTCTTCAACAAGGATATTTTCACAGTATAATCTGTGAGGCTTCTAAACACGAGAGCCTGTTCCTTCTCCTCATTCACCTGACACTGGAGCAAAAGCCACTGCCCCACTTTTGGGGCAAAAGAGAAGCAGATGGGCCAGTTTCTCAGTGTAGTGATGAATGCAGGGAAAGGGAAGGAAGGGAGGGATCTGGTTTGTGCTCAGCAGACCACAACCCAAAGCACTGATAACTTTAAAAGCTCCTGATATGGCCACTAAACCAAAAATGAAGGCATGAGCTGTCAGAGGAGAGAAATTGCAGCCCTGCTTCAGCCTCTTCCAGCTGCTGGGCAAGTCTGGGGACAAAAGTGGGACTCATCCCGTGGAGAATCCTACTGCAGTAATCAAACTTAAAGCTGCAGAGGAACCTGGCTGTGCCACAGCACTGACCCCCAGGGACACTGCGACAGAGAGGGGCTGCTGGCCAGGGCTCTCAGCTGCTTCGCTTTTGTTCTGCAGAGAAAGGAGCAGGAATTGAGGAAAGGCTTTCAAAGGCCAAATGCTTGGAGCTCAAGCTCCTTCCCTGCCCACACAACTATTAATTTATTTCCATTTATTGAAGAGGGCAGAGCCCCAGCTGCGGAGCGTGACCAGGGAAGACGTGCAGCTCAGGAGAGCTGTGGCCATCACAGCCTTCTGCAGCGAAATTACAGAGAGAACCCTCAGGGGAAGAAGGGTATGAACAGAGGAGGGGGTGGAGGTTTCTCCAAAGGGCTTTCTTGGGCTCTCCCACTTTGTGTGCTCAGGAACAGGCCCCGGATTATTTTGGGCAAGATGTTTCTTTGTGATGGCCAGTGAATTGTATGTCCCTGCGGGCTCTGACTGTAGAGATGATCAAAGAGAAAGGGCTGCAGGTTCCCTGGCCCCTGTCACTGCAGCACTGCCGGGGCTGTAACGAAACAGCAAATGGTCCCCCAGCTCCCCTCAGCCAGCAGCCCCCAGGGTTTGGCTGCCAGCATTTAGAGAAACTCAGGTTTCAGAGGGTCTCATCAGGAAAAAGAGACGGGCAGTGGATGTGCAGTCGGGTCACCCATTCACCCCCCATCCATCTCATCCCACCCCCAAGGAACCAGCAACAATATCACTGCTAAAATAGGCACTACAGCCTGAACATGGGTGCCAAACTACCAGACTCCTGGCAAGAGGTAGATCTCAACAAGGAATTTGCACCATGAACTGGAACCACACGGGGATCTGTGCTCAGGAGCAAGGCTGGAGCTCTCACAGCACTGCAGTGTCCATGCCACCCTGCTGAGCCTGAAGCTCGGAAGGAAGGGAGGAAAGACAAATGCAACAGGCATCTCTGTGGATTCCTGTCCACCCTGATTTGATCTGGAAACATGTCAAAGCCATTAAGGGGCAAACAGCAGCCCCGACTCTACCTGTGCAGTCAGATAAGTACCTGCCAGGGCTAAGAAAACAATACTTTGCTTCATTTTATTGGCTGTTTTTATTCTTTTAATGAAAGCAAATTTTCGGCACACGCGAGCCCAAAGTTTCCTCTGCAAACAAACGAAATTCTGGGCTCTCTGAGCCTTCAGAGACTTGTGTGTACAATTAGACTCACACTGTTGACAAAGATGTTGGAGGAGTAGTTTCCCAAAGAAGCTGCGCAGGCTGCAGTTGATTTTGTATGCATGAGCTCTACTCAGATCATCTTGATGCTTTGTCAGGAAGGAAGAACTCTACCAACATGCCACTGATCAGTCCTTGTTACCCCAGTCCTGTGATATGAGTGGATCTGACTTTGTAATCTCAGCACTGTTAATACTGATTAAAACCAAATTATTACATATTTGTATCAACCCTGGCAGCAGAGTCTCCCTTGTCCTTCAGCATTAGCAAGTGGAGCTCTGAAGCAGCTGATGCCCAGAAAAAGCAGATGATGTCCCTGGAGAAGGGGAAGCAAAGCAGCCCCCTGAGAAGGGAGGTCAGGACTGCTCCTGGGGTCCGTGCTGTGCCTGGACTTCTGCGGAGCTTATCCGTGCCTGTTGCTCGCTCCTCTCCCGGGATGCCTCACCCTTTGGACGCAGTCATTCCCGCAACACCCCGGCATCACGCACAGCGGATTACTGTAATTAAAATCCTGCCACACTCCTTGCTGGAGCAGGGAGCAAGGCCCAGGATGCTGTCACACACAATTCAGTCTGGAGAGGAGTGATTGCTGTCTACAAAACTAATACAACAAGATGAAAGGTGCTTTGTACGGGCTGGGGGATTATCTCCTACTACCCAAATCCTGCACAATTTCTTCAAATCCCCAGACCTTCTCTGCTTAGCATATCCCGGGCTATTTACATCATGCGTAGGAAAAGGAAACGTCCTTGGGAAAGCCAAACAAAACCCAGGCTCTGCTGTAATTCCAGGACGAGGTTAAAGGCACAACAAGGAGTTTTACAGTGGCTTCTGAGCCACAGCCCTGTTGGGGTAGGTGCTCTAAAAATGAGGAGTAAGACATCCCTTGCCTCAATGACACACCTGTCTCTTAGGACTTCTAATCCTTCTTTGATGAGACACGATGCAGCTCGACAGGAAGCTTTAAAATCCTTCAGAGGGACCAGCCAGAAGAGCACAAGCAAGGCCCAAATACCTCCTATAAAGTACTATAAAAATGCTGAATTGTTTCAACGAATTGTTTGTTGAACTGGTTTGAGATATTTCACGTTTACAGAAGAAAACCCATTTTCAAAGGGTAAAACTGTTGGGAAGTGATTTACTTATTATTTTTCCAACACAAAGCCCAGTGAAACCTCTAGTCAAGTAGATTCCTACAGAAAATGGTATTTTTTTGCAGAACTATCACTTTTCTTCATTGTGAAATTCAACATTTCTTGAGAAGTCCCTACCATTAGTCAACTCTTCATCACTGAGATAAGAAGACTCAGAGCTAACTGAAAGGTAAGAACTGTGTTCCCAAAATAGTTCCCCCGTCCTTTCACTGAAATTTTTGATTTTAGAAGTTTTCACACCTTTCAAAGGTGAGAACAGCTCTAATAAATTTCCCCCTACTCCATTTTGTCATGTAGATAATTCTTCACACCAGTGACTCTTACAGTCCGGACTTAACACAACAGAATCCCAATTTCCAAACGTTCTGGAAGTAACTAGGGAAAGTCTTGTTTTTTAAAACTCTGAATTAAGGTTGGATGGTGCTAGAGATGTTTGCACTCCATCAAGAGCAAACTCTGCATGTTATTCCTAAAAAAAAAAATAATAAAAAAAAAGAATTCCCCATTCCCAGTGGTGCTGGCAGGTTTCCCAGCAGGCAGCACTAGGAGCCAGCCACACCATCAGCAGCCAGAAGAAAGTGTAGCTCGAAAACAAGGAAAAGGGCAGGGAAGTGTAGAGGTCTGAGGAGCTGCACCATTATTAACTCCCGTTGTTCCCACTGCAGGCAGAACAGCCTCTGACATCTGATCTCTGGGCACCTCAACTGGTTCACTTGACAAATGGCTCCCTCTGGTTCTTAGAAGGGAAGAAAAATAATACCCCCCCACACACCTGCCCTTGGGTCAGGCTACCCATCCAGCTTAGAGAAATCATTTATCACTGATCTGATAGCTTAAGCATATCTGCATAATAAGTTGCACACACCCAGAGAAGCTCTCTATATTTCACAAATCCTTAGCAATGCATTCTTTAATAGAAAACATCAATCCCAAGTAGCCCGAAGGAACGATCCCTCTTTAATCATCCACCACACTGAGGACTAATTTTAGACAAAGGCTCAGTGCTCCAAGTCACCTCCACCAGGCAATAATACAGATGATTCCTAAATTCACAGGGAAAGGTTCAATCGCCCTTTCAGAGCTGGATTGCAGATCCTGCGTTAATTACTACGGGAAATTACATCTCCAGTAATACTCAGCAAGGCTTTACAATAAATGCTGTCTGATCTATTCCTGCTCAGCCTTGAACTCTTTGTGGAATATTTGTAAATGTAATGGGTACTTCATTTTCACCACTGCTCCTGAATAATTCATTCGGTGGAAGATCCTTGCATGGTTCCATGAATTGAGAGACTCGGGGTATTTTGTTCTCTATAGTTAATGGATTAAAACAGTTTTTTTGCAGCTATGAAACCAGGTAATTTATCACCACAAAACAAAGCGTGGTTCATACATCACCGGCTCAACCCAGAAACACATCTGTGGGTATGGATATCAGAATGGAACTACCAACAAGTTTTAAATCACCCTACGTTGTCCGAAAAGCCAAGAGAGCTGCAAAATAAAATGCTGAAAAGCTGCCTTGCGTCAGTCAAAATATTTGATTTCTTTTTTTTCCGAACATTTAATTCAGACTCAACCCTTCTTTTCCCATGAAACGGTGCATTTTGAAACATCACTTTGAAAAGAGAAGGAGAAATAAATCAAAACTCCTTTCCATTCAGAAAATGTCATAACTGGGAGTTCCAGCACTTTCAAGATATTCTTCCCCGGCTCCCTTCCAAGTAGAATTGTCAAAATTGGTAAGATTTCTTCAGCAATTTCTGTGTCATCAAAATGACACTTTTCAAGACAAAACTGTTGTGATAAAAAAAAAAATAAAAAAAAATCCAAAGCAAAACTCAACAAACCTGAACATCTCTGATCCAATTGTCCTTGACACAAAGAGATGACTCAAAGATGCAAAACCTTTCTTTGGGTGAGTCCCAGAACATCACTCTGACACATCCAGGTTGAATGTGTAAGTTCCTCTTAGGTAACCACAAAAGAGAAATGAAACAACCCGGGGGCCAGAGGCACCTTTGGGTATGATCTGAGCCAAGCAGAGACTTCCTAGAGTGCAATTCTTGTATCGACTCCACTGTTTTAACCGAGGAAAATTCCTGGTTTTTGCTGAGGAGATTCCCCAGCCATAAAACAAGAACATGGACACTTTGTCAGCGTCCACCTCTGGGTCCTGCACTGGTGCAGGATTTGCTGGTGAAGCTCCTCCCGTGGGTTTTGGTGCAATCTGCACTTCAATCCCCGTTCTCCTGCCTGCAGCTTCACCTCCACCAGCCAGTAACTCTCGGTTCCCACCTGATGCCTTCAGCTGCACGCGAGGAGATGTGCCCAGCCAGCAGCCACGCTGTCCCTATCAAAGGAAGTTAATTCACCAGAGGAAAACTCAGGGTGTCACACGCTGCTGGAGTTTGTAAAAGCTGTTTGCAACACTCCGTTGTGGGGGCACCACCTCCATTTCCTCAGCGTCAGCAACAAATCTGCTCAATTCACGAGTCCAAAGGACTCCTCGTGCCCCTCCGCCAAGTGGAAATGCCCATGAATGCACTTGAGGAGATCAAATAGTTTTCTCTTTGGCTCAGTCATCACCACCAGCCGTAGTAAGACCCCCAGGGCCGCAGGCTGATTGTGTTGGACACGTGCACAGCTGTGGAAGGGATTGCACGGAGGGAGCTCAAGGCACAGACACAAAGCCAAGCAGGACACGCAGAGGGAAGTTCATAATTCCATGGGTTCTCAAGGCAGAGAGGATGGCTGGGCTCTCCAGAGCTGCTCCTGCAGGGTTAACAGTGGTGAAAACGCTGAAAAATACCTCTATTTTTTCCTCCTCTAGCAAAGCAAATGTGACTCAGCTGGTTGTTGTTTGCTTTCAGGGAAGAGAGGGTGGTTCTCCACAGTCACCCTGCTGACCTTCATCTCTCCGACAGCATGAGCTGGGTCTGGGTTTTAAAGCTCTGTTGTGTGGGGGGCAGGACGGGTTCCGATGGGGATGTGAAATGGCACATCACAACACGCTGTCAGGCCAAAAGGTGCTGCAGAGAACAAATCGTCCATGTTGAGCAGAAGAGGTCACCAGTACTGCAGGTGCCTGTGATGGAGCAGGACAGCTGCCTGCTTCCCGAAATCCACAGGGCTGGGATTACCCTTTTAACCGAATTCCAAGCCATTATCTTTGCCAAAAAAAAAAAAAAAAAAAAAAAAAAAAAAAAAGTCTTTTTGTGTTCCACACGGATTTACAGAATTCAGGGGCAGAGATGGCCTAATGTAGTGTCAGACCTCATTCCTTTATATCACAGACACCGCACTGTTCTTGCAAAGCCCTGCAGAAACCCTTCCTGAACTGATGCAGCACATCCTCAGCCCACAGCAGCCAGCCTGAGCAACCCTGGGGGGAGCAGCTCTCTGCCTAACAGAGGAAAATTTCCTTGCAAATCCCAAACCCCGCGGAAAAGTCTCACAATCTTGCCAGTGATTAACAGGATAATGCCTGTCTAGCAGAAGTAAGAAACTTGCCGAGACAGATATCGCAAGAAAATGGAGCATTCTGTTCCAATTTAATTTAGAAAACCCATGGTCCATTTTCAGCCTGAAGCAAGAAGAACTGGGGGGGAAATGCCCCTTCTAACCCCAGGGGTCAGCAGGGCTACCAGGGAATCCCCTTGGAAGCCCAGGCTGAGCTGATGCCCTCCAAAGCAGAGCTGTTCAAGGCACAGGAACACGAACAAGGACTGGATTTTTCTGATCAAGCTCAGTCATGCTCTGCTCTCTGAGGGCAGCTCAGTTCAGTGTGTGACAGAACCATGATTTATTTACACAGTTTTGAAATTCTGGGGCCTAAACTGACTGAATGCAGAGAACAGGTTGCAAGAAACAAGCAGACAAGCAGCAGGGCATCCTTCCTCTGCCAGCCTCATTGGATGGCTCCAATTCCTGATTCTTCTACCTGGAAGACAGACATGTCAGCCCTGTCCCTGGAGCTCCCACCTGTTGGTAGTTCTGGCTGAACATCCACATCTGCTTTCATCATGAGCAAGAAATGGAAAATCTCTGAATAGGAATGCCAAGAATTCACTTTGGAAGCATGTGGTTCCTCCTTTCTGATAATCATCCAAAAAAAAGCAGAGACATAAATAAAAATATGGTAATGTGTTGTTTCCTTATTGCAACGTAAAGTAAAAATTATAAGTGTCTCACTCAAATCAAAATGAAAGCATTTGTTTTGACACATTCCAGTTTAAAATGATGCTGGAAGAGACATGTTTCCATTCAATGTTTTGATTTGGAAAAAAAATGTTTGAAAAAAAAAAAAAAGAAAAAAGTTTTTTCCTATAGTTTTTATTGCCAGCTCCCAGAGGGATCAGTCAAAGCTTCCTGAAGCTCAGAGTCATTAGCAAGCTGTCACAGAACTGAGACCCTAAAATGCATTTGACACATCAGATCACAGTTCTATCAGACCTGGCAAGCGTGCCAGTGCTGGATCTTCACATCTAACTCTTGGATCAGACTCCCTTAGGATTCACTTTCTTCTGTGATAGAGCAAGGGAAAGGAAATTAGCCTAGTGCACCCCCTGGGAATGAAACCCCCCCAGCCAAAACCCTGGGTTTGTCTGCTGTGCAGGAAGAGGAGCTCATGGAGCACCTCCTGACATTCCCACTGTCCAAAAGGCACAGTCACACAGGCAGACATTCAATCCTTCGAGGGGAGAGGAGAGCAGCAGCACTCAAGATCTCAAAAAAAAGAGCAGTGGAAACGTTTGTCACTACAAACGTGAGGCTTCTAAAGAGACAAGCCCTTGGGGGTCCAGTGGGCACACACCTAAGGGGCCTCTGCCTGGGAATGTCAGAGCCTGAAGATCCCGTGTAAAAACTGCAAAATGCTGGTCTTGGCAGAGCGAAGGGCTGGAGTTGACCCATCTGGCAGCTGACCTTGCTTTTCCTATGGAGCAGAGCTATTTTGGCTGTTTAGCTCACAAACCTCCCCGGCTGCTCTCTCTTTGAGCATCGAGATAATAATGGCTTTCTGGGAAAATGATTGTTCCTGCTCCAGTAAGCAAACCCAAGGCCTCCACAGCGTGGCCCCACGCCGGTTTTCTTGTGGCAGTTGAAGCGAGCACATGTTGCAGCAGCCCCGGCGCCCGCCCGTGTCCAGGCGGCCGCGCAGAGCCGTCGGTGCAGGCAGATGTCCCCCGTTAGACACGGGCAGTTCCAGGGCACGGCCGGTTTGCCTCCCTCTGACAGGCAATCCCACCGGTGCTCTGTGTGGGTTTCTCGCTGGGAAGCGGCACGTTTGAAGCACTGGGATCCAGCTGGATCCCGAGTGCCGTCTCTTGGTGTTATCGCCGTGATCCTCCCAAAAAAGAGATCGGGTTCTGCTCACGAGGGAAGCGTCAGAAGGGGCACAGTGCCCTGTACCTGGGACATCAGGCTAAGAGCTTGGAGCTCCAGCCCCTCACACTGAGCCTGCCCTCAACAAACTGGAGAAATCTTGGCTTTTTAGGGTACAGGCTTCTGCATCCTCTCTGGGAACATCCCACATTCTTGCACCCCACACTCAACTGAGACTGAAGTTACATTAACGCATACAAGTATCTCATCCCAGATCTGGCTAAAGCTCTCTCTTTTCATTCAAGGACATTTACTGTTCCCTTTCCTCCTGCTCTCTAGGAAGAAAAACATGGAGTAAACCATAAATGAGGAATTGGCATTCATCAGCTCATCCAGCAATGCTAAAACATACACTCGGATCACCCGGGTCCTCTGGATGATCATTAGCTATCAGGGTGTTTCAGTCAAGTTTGCAAGATGCTTTATATCAGTCAGGAGAGACTTTCTAATCAACTGACACAGTTTAAAGCATTTTGGATGGGGGAGCACGTACGTAGGAACGTGAGCCTGAGCACAGATGTATAAAATTGTAGGTGATCAAAGGTAGTGCATCCAAGGCAGGATTAAAAGACGTTTAATACAGCTTTTCCCAATAAGCCTGAGAGATGAAAGAACTGCCACAAGGTCTTGCTGGAGGCTTAGAAATTGCTCTGTGAAATCAGCTGCAATTGGTAATTAAATGGAAACCTTGGGGGTGTTCTGAAGACTTTTCTCATAGCCTGGCATAAGGGAATTCATCTTTAAATTAGGCAGACTTTTACCTTCCGTGGAGGTGAAGGTAAAACACCATCCTGCTGTTCCTACACGTCCTGCCTCAGAGCTGCTGAGGTGGCTCCTCAAACCTCTCTGTGACAGGATCAGGGCACACAGTCCAACAGGCTGAGCCCCTCAGGACATTCCTGTCTTCCCAGTGCCTGCTGCCCTCGGCTGATCCAGCTGTAAACCAGGGAACACCATCCAGGCTGAGCCTTCAGCCATGGCCAGGTGTGTCTTGCCTTGTGCTACACAGAACACTGACTGTGGTACAGCCTCTCCCAGCAGAGTCCAGAGGACATTCTCCTTCTTGGAAGCGCACACAGCTCCTCCACAACTGCTTCCAGCCTAGGTCTTCGCTCTGCTACAGGGAGAGCCCCAGGCAGGCAGGAGATCCCTTGGTTGACTTGGATGTGGGGGAAGAAAAGGAAGATCCTGGTCATGGTGAAAGACAGGAGAATGACTGTGGGGTTTTTAACTGATTATGATGGATTGGAAATTCTGAGGGTGGACATGAGGATCGGGAAGGGAAAGCAGACCACAGCAGAAATCACAGCCTTGTGGGCAGAGCATCCAAATGGGCCTCAGGAGACTTTGGTCAAACTCTCTGCCATCACTTTCCTCAGTACAACTGAGGCAGAGCCTTTCACATGGCCCATTTCCCTTCCCTTTGCAAAAAAAAAAAAAAAAAAGGGATCGGTCCTTTTTTTGATCTGCTTGCAAGGACCTGTAACTCACCGTTTGCTTGAAGAGTTCCTGGGGTAGCAAGGGCTGTAAACAAAGCAAACCTGCCACCCTGGATTGCAGTTCAACAGTGTTTTAAAATGCCTGTTGGATGCAAAGCGCTTTGTTTCTTGTTGTAGCCTTTCATTTCAAGATGGCACGACACTCTCACTCTCAGGCAGAGTACCCTTTCAGACAAAGCTGAATCTGCTGAAAGTACACTGGGTATCCTCTCTTCAGCAGAACAACAAGCAGCAGGTGAGGACAAGTCAACTCCAGACAGCTCATCAGCCGCTGAAAAACAAACTAAGATTAAAAAATGTTTGAAAAAGAATTAAAAACAGGTTCAATTTTATATATATATATTTTTATATATATATATATATATATTTTAAAGAAAAAGGTGCTAAATCTCTGCTGAATACAAGGCAGGTAACCAGAAATAGCTGCCACAGGCAGAGATCGACAGCTGATATAAATAATGGTGACTCATGGTGCAATGGGAATCCAGTTCAGGGGAACAAATCCCTATCAGTTGCTCAGACAAAGCCTCCTACAGCAAATGCCTCTGAAGGTGCAGGCCTAAATACCTCTAGGGATTTAGGAATGCAGAGTTTGGGATAATACCTATCAGGCAGAAAACCCTTCATGCCAGTTCCCTGCCCAGGAACCATCCACTGCTGCGGATTCCTTTGGGCTGTGGCCCGGGAGAGAAGGATTTATGCAGAGCATAAGGATACCCTCTCAGACAGATGTCAGGAAAAATCTCCACACGTCAAACTGTGCCGCTGCTGAAACCCGTCTGCCAAGAGTCCCTCCTTGAGGGCCTCACACTCGCACTTTCTTTTAGGTGAATGTGCCCCACACAGGCCTACAGGGGGCTTTAATTTCCTAAGGACTGGGTGTGCTTCCCCAGCAGAGCACCAGGCCTGCCTTGGTTTGGGGAAGGTGCCTGTCTTACCCAGCCAGCAACGGCATCACTACAACCACTACACCGCTGGCACGCCGCCACCACAAGGCTTTTGCCAGCTCTCTTTGGCTCTGCAGCCTCATGGAGATGAAGTTCTCCAGCGTGTCTTACAGAGCCACCAGTGTTCAAGTGCCAAACATGCCCAGAGGACACGGCCACTCAGACACAGGCTGCGAACTGAGCCCATGGGAAAAGCCAAACCAGCAGGAGAGGAAGGAGCCAGGAGGGAGAGACGGACTTATTCATCCTGAGCAGAAGTCTGCTCGTGGCTGGAAGGCATGCTGGGATGCCAGGTGAAATGTTGACTCTCTGGTACTTGTAAATCCTTTAAATCCTTTTGCTTTCATGGTCCTGGTAACCAGCCCTTGAGCTGAAAACAGCTCTTTGCATCCAGCATTTCCAGCCTCTGAAATTGCTTCCTGCCCTGTGCTGCTGCTGTGGAAGTCAATCCCAGAGGCAGAGCAAACCTGAGAAATAAAGAAGTATGACCCAGAACGGGCAGGCCAGCAGCTGGATGTTGTACAGAACTGGCAGTCCCTCCAACACACAGATGCTTTTCTTTCAACTGCTTTAATTTTTTTGCCCCTCCATATAATTCTCTAATAATCACCCTATTAACAGTGTTCCATTTGCCACACAACTTGGGATATTAATCCTATTAGTTGGTACTAATCCTCTGCAAAACAAAATGGAAATATTCGCTCTCTCATTTTCTCGGGGTAAAAAAAAAAAAAAAAAAGGAGGGAAAGAGGTGGGGAAAAGAGAAGACAAAGATCCTTTCAGAGGTTTTGTGTTTTGTAAGTTAATTGAATGGAACTGGGTCTCCTGTGGTCTCCATACAGAATTCCATTATCATGTAATGGGGTGTCACATACAGCCTGTTGATAAGAGACAGTCTGTCAGATTAAGCATTAACTATCATATTTGGAAACCATGCAGTTTTCTACCCATTGGGCCATCAAAACACAAAATCCCATTTCCCTTTCCTTCCCCCAACACCTTCTTCCTTTACTACACACTAATTAGAGAGAAGGAGGGGGAGACTGGTCTGTGCTGCCGAGCCCAAGATAAACTTTGCTGAGTAGGGAGAAAGAAATGAAGTGAGCATCCCAGAGAACAGAGGTCTTTCCTATAGGCTTTCATTTTTCCACCCACTCCCTCTTGTGCAGTGTTTTTTCATATTTTTGTGAAGAATTACTGGCAGTTTCCATCCTCCCCTGCTCCACAAGGTGAGACTGGCACCTACTGGAATGCTCCTGGAAAGGCTGAGACTGAGAACAAAAAAAATGAACCTTTCCTCAGCTTAGTTTCGCATTATTTTTCCCCTTCATCAGGCAAACAAACAGCTCAGCAGACACAGTGACAGCGCACACTGGATTTGACACGACTCCATTTTTATAAAGGTGCTCAAGTTTTAAGCTGTTTCGTGGTAATTGGGGGTAACCATCACTAGTCCCTTCCTTTGTGTCAGCCCACATGGGGGGAACCACAGGCACAGGCCCTGACGGAGCTCCCACAGTTACTCTGAGTCTGTGAGGCCCTTCAGTCTTCTCATGTGTCTCAGTACCTGATGGACCCAAGAGCAAACATCTCTCCAGGTACATCAATCTCCATTAGTTTCACCTCCTCTTCCCCCACAGGCTCCAGGCTGGGAATGAGGATTTCCTTATGTGATCTGTTCACCCTCTGAGATTTAGAATTGGACCCCAAAACGCTGTTCTTCCACGCTTATCCCCTGGCCATAGTCTTATTCTTTCATGTCCCACTCCAAAGTCCCACTGGCCAATCTCATTTGAGTGGCAGCTTGGCTTCCTTCTGCTTGTCTCCCTATTCCCATCTCTTCTGGCCAGGACAATTCCCCAGCCCTGTTCCCACTCCAGACCTCCAAGACAGCTTGTACAGACCTCCAGACCCACCCACAGCTGGTCTTCAAGCTCCTGTCACACCAAAAGTCACAAAATAGGCATGACAGGTCAAGCAAAGGCACGTAGAACAGGGGAGCAGAAGGACTGCATGCCAGAGCACGGTGTGAAAAGATCAAGGGAGAATCAGAGAAGAAAAGCTGGAGAACAGAGCAAATCCCACAGATTTTTAGCTGAGCAAAGTGCAGCTGGAGGCTGAGAACATCTCCTGGGCTGGAGCTGCCTCCATTGTAGGACTGAAGCTCTTATTAAGAGAAAGTCCTCTCTCTTTACACTCTGCTAACCCGAGCACCATGACTCACCGCCAGGAATAAAGCCATCCCAGCCCAGGGCACCAGACACCTCCTGATTAGCAAGTCTAATCCTCCCTCTCCAAACCCCTCCATCAGGGAGCTCTGGGCCCTTTTGTTTGAGAAGCAGCAGCTTGTCAGCACCAACAGGCAGGCCTGCCAGACCCAGCTGACCCCATTCCCGGCTGGGGAGGTTTCCAGCCGCTCTCTGTCCTCGGGAGCAGCACGGCCCTGCCTCGAGAAACACCGAGTTCAGCTCCTCCTAATTGCTACGGGCTGCACAAACAAACAAACAGAGCGTTGTTTGCACAACTGCTCGAGGTGGGCTGAGATGTTCCTCTCCACCTCCTGGACTGATCCTCTCTCAGCAGGAAGGAACAAGAGGCACACGGTGTGGGGCAGCTCAGTGGGCTGCCCTCTGTGTGCGTGTCTGGGGGCTGCAGGAGGAAATAGAGATTCCTCCTTCCAGCAGAGCTTCAGGATGTCCTGCTGCTTTCAGGAACATGTGGAATAATGACCAGGAATCAGAGAGAAAAAGGAGCTCCTTGCTTGAAAGGGCTGTTACAGCATCTGTGAAATTCCTCTGGATTTGCACTGGGGTAAAACGGAGTGGGTTCCCCACTCATCTGGACCAGTTGATGGCACCAGAGTCACTGATGGGAACGGGGACAGGAGAGGGATCGGGTCCAGGGGAGTACGTAAGGGTTCAGCCACCAGTCAGCTCATTGCCTGGCAGCCACTCAGAGCCTGGTTCTGAAATCAATACAGGCTGAGAGCACTGAGCAGCCAGACCAAGCCAGGTCTGTAATTTACTGTAATTCTGAGCTGCTAGATTACTTTCTTCAGGTTTTCCAAGAGGAACAGTTAGTCACAGTGGTGAGTTACTCCCCTTTGTAGGCTCTGTTTTCCATATTTTTCCCCTTCCTGGTTTTCACCCCGACTTCCTTTCCACAGTGCTACTCCAGCCTCCCATCACAACCTCTGCTATGTCAGTGCAAAGGTTTTGCTGGGTTTTACACTGTCACTCTCCAGCTTCATGGATGTCATTCCTTAACCCCCTTCCAGCAGCCACATGGATATCTGAGGAGGAGACAGCTTTACTGATGCTTCCAGAACAATTACATGCCAACCACCACTAGGCTTCCTGTGAGTTCTCACAGCCTCTGGATTCAGACAAAGAGGATGAACAGAGGGAGTATTCAGTGTCTTGGATTATCTCCTCACCTGTGTTTGCCTGCACACAATTAGGAGACTCCCCAATGGACAGCACATACAAATAAAAGCTGCTCTGGAGGGGCCCAGGATAGACTTGATGGGACAGTGTCATTCCCTTTCATGGCCCACATTTCATTGCTCCAAATGCCAACATCTGCTACAGGCCTTCTTTTTTGCAAAAGAGGATGTTTTATTCTCCTGAGAATAGAAGACCTTTCAACCACCTACCAGTAGTGAGCCGTGACTCTCATTGCTCTGAAGATACCACTTTGTGTAGCTGGTTCTTTCAGGAAGGAGAATCACCCTCAAAACAGCTCCAGATTTGCACTGCCAGAAAACTGTGGCTGGCTATCTCGCTGCTGGGAATGGCCCGGGGAAGAGAGTTATCAACCTCTTTCATCTTGACTGGGTCAAGGGAACAGTGGCTCCAGTGATGGATGGTTGACTGTAATTCCTGCCCACTCATTTAATCAGTGGGAACAGGCAGGAGCACGAGCATGCTCACAGAGGAAGCAGCAGCAGTGCAGGAAATCCCAGCGGCTCCGCAGAGCAGGGAGGTGTGAAGGGGAGATGCTGGCAGGGGAGCGAGATGCTGGGGCAGAGTCCTGATACGGGGGACCACAAGGAAGGAGCCTGGGGCTTTTCCTTGGATGAGCCATGAAACAAAATCCCCTCCTGCTAGCCGTGCTACTCCAGTTCCAGAGGCTGAAGCCAGGCTGCGGTGAAAGAGCAGCCCCCAGAGCTGCATAAAGCACAGCATGTGCTGCATCCTGCCTGCCTGCCACGGGCAGCCGTAAATACATGGGGGCATCCGGGCGTGGAGGGGAGAGGAGGGAACCAGCCAGACCCAAAGCTACTTTTGCAGCCTGGCAACATGAAAGCCAAATAAATCTGCTCTTAAGGGAGCCTCCCATCCATCAACAGCTAGCTATGCACGGAGTTCAAGGCCAGAATAGACCACATGGTCTGATATCCTGCCTAAAGAAGGGTGGCCAGAAAAATGTTGCTGTTTCCCGACCCCAATAACATGCCATGAAAACAAGGGCACCCAAACTCCTCAGCTCAGCAGCAGTCCTATTCCTGCAGCACCACGTAGCCATTAGAGCATTTTCAAACCAAAATGTGTGGGGTAGGCGGTTCTCCACGTGCTCACTGGAGCTGGCACCAACCTCAGGCCCCCAGCCCGCTGACACAGGTCACCTCTGCCCACAGAGGAGCAGAGTGCTGTGTAGCCAACAAGGTGAGGACAGGAGAGGCCAAAATGGCACTCCAGCATTTCTGGGCCCCTGCACAGCCAGCAACAAGGCAGCTCCATGGCTGCTGAAGCAGGGAAGCAGCACGACTGAACACATCCAGGATGTGCTGTCAATGAACAACCTGCTCCGAAGGCAGAGGGACGCAATGCGAACCATGGCCAGCCCGGAATGTCTACTGTTGGCGTAGCAGGAGTACCCTCTAGCGGGAGAACAGCTTGGAGAAAGCCTCTAAAATCATTGCAGACACACACAAATGCAGGATTTTAGGACTGAAAAAAAAAAATGCAGTGAGAGTGAACATAAAAATGGCCTTGAAAACAGAGGGAAACAGAATATCACGGGGAATAAAGTCATAAAGTCTGATTACCACTTACAGCACTATTTTTTACTTTTCCAAAAAAGCCATCTAAAACCAGTCAAGCTCGCTATTTCAAGTATTTCCATGCAGGGAAAGCTCTGGGCTGCAAACCAGACAGGAGTCTACTCATATTCATGAAGCCAGGCCAAGATTGTTTAAATACCCAAAGGTCACAGAAAAGCCCACGGCTGTGTGTCTTAATCCTGCTTACTGCTTTGAAAGCTTCTGGGTGTGGAAGTAGTCTCTGTACTCGTGGCAGAAGCCCAACACATTTCCCGAGGACATCAGAGCTGGTGAAGTCGTTTTGCTTTGGCTCATGGATGAAAGATTCTGCTGTTAGAGGAGGGGGGAAGTGGGCAAGGAGTGATGGGTTAGGCATAAAGGATGCAGAGGATGCTGTACACTGGATACAGATGGGATCAATATGCTCTCCCCAGTGACCTGCTCTAATATCACACCGACACAGCCCTGACAGGAGCAGCATTAGAACCTCAATACAGTGGGATTATGTAGTTCCTTCGGGGCCCTTCCCATGCAAAAGTCTATCTAACCTGAATGTTTTTTATGTGTATATATATATATATATATGTATCCCTTCATCCACTATTGAAATGCACCTAACTCCAGGGAGACCTTTGAGGTGTCTAAGGCTCCAACCCATCTGATTTGGGCAAAGACAAATACAGTAGGGCTCTTTTGTTTTCAGATTAAAGATCTAAGCACTGTTTCCTGCAAAGCAGCAATTGTACAGGAGTGAGAGGATTTAAAGAAACACAGTCCACTTTTGCAGCCAGGGATAGGAAGGAAACTAAAAACATCCCCGCCAGACTCAAGGTGATGGTTCCTACAGGATGGAGCCCACTTAAATCCCGGTACTCACCCAATCAGAGTGAGGCAGGAGTGAGAGCCAGGCATGGGAATGTTCACAGATCTGTTTAGGAATGGTGGGAGAGGTGGCAAGCAGAGGAATGTGGTGGGTTAAGCCCAGCACCCCTCCTGGGAGATGGCACAGCAATCCCTCTGCATAATGTGTCATCCCAGCCCACAGGTTTCCTGCTTTCCTCAAGCTCCAGGAAATTTGGCTGAGGGTTCAGAGTCCAGATTCCTGGTTATAAGTGTCAAACACCCCTTTGATCAGCTCACAGAGCCTCCTCTCCAAAGAAGGGATGTCCCCTCAGCAGAACTCATCTCCACTTTCCTGGGCCAGACTCAGGGCTGCTCCAGTTCCACGGGGACTTCCCAGCCAAGCACTGACCCAGCAAGGCACAGCATGAAAACTGGAGTAGCATAAAAAAAGATGCCAGCGCCAGACACTGATTCCACCCTGGATCCTGCTTGTTTCACTGGGAAGCCTCCTGGAAAAGAGATTTACTCACCATACAGCAGGGAGGAGCCTGGCCCAAGGTGACTGGGCTGCAGAACTGGACAGGAGCCCAGACCTCTCCCAGAGGTTTTCCGAGAGGCAGAGGGAGGGAGAGAGGGAGGAAGGGAGGGTTTAGCTCTTTGGAGGGTTATTCTGCCTTCCAGAGCAGAAGGCTGTGAATTCCCCATTTCCCTCACTGCACGCTCAGTTAAAGTGACAGATGACTGTTTGTGTGCACGAGCCTCTGTCATTGCAGAAACAACAGAGTGGGGGATTTCTTGGAGAGAAAGCATAAGTTAAAAAAAAAAAGAAGAGAGAAATTTGAAGTAAATGAGGTAAAAAAGAGGAAGAGATTCTCTCGATACAGAACGTGCCACTGCAGAACCAGGGACATGCCCAGGGAAATGTTTAAAAAGTTTTTTAAAAACAGCAAAGCTAAAAAAGAAAAAGGATCCTATTAAGATTAATGCTTTCTGGCTTTCCATCTCCCTCCAGCATGGCTCTTCCATTTCCATAAACCCATTATCCTCACTGCTGTTTCACTTAATTGGAAAATGTCTACTGCAACCTAGCATGTTCCAAGACAAACCTTGGATGTATATATAACAGGCACTTAAAAGCTTTCAAATATTTCAAATTTGCTCAAAACAATTATGTTAACAAAAACCCCGTGGGACTTTTTTTTTCTTTTTTTTTGAAGAAAACAAAAACCACCGAAAAAACCCCACCCAAACTCCACAATAGTCATAAAGCATGTGTTCACAGGGAGAGAAACACCATTACATTTATCCTGATTAGCATTCACTACGCTTTTATGTGCACACACAGCTATTGCCAGGGTAGGGAAGAGGGGAGAGGAGCAAATGACAGTAAATGATTTGGCTGGTGAAGGTCAGGGGACTGAAACAAGGGTATTTGTTTCACTGCAGTGGCACCACGACAGCGTGTGCCAAGTGCCCTTTGAGCAGCATTCTCCTGGGAAATCCCTGGAGCTGTGCTTGGGGAGGGCAGCAGGAAACCAGGAGCATTCGGGCTCCAAGGCGGAGCTAACTGTGAGAAATTGGGATTTTCTGGTGGTTCCTGGCAGTTCTACAACTGTTAAGAAGAAGAGAAGCTCCTCTGCTTCCACTCCTCCCGCTGCCTTCCTTCCCTCTGTCCCCACCAGCCTCTCCCAGAGCGGCTGGAAGCGCTGCTTGGGGATGACCAAGGCACCAGGACATGTCATGTGGATTGAGATGCTCACAGTGGGAGCTTGGAGACTGGGACCTGGAATTTGTCACTAGGTAAGTGGTGGCTCTTCTGGGTTTCAGCCGGTAAGGATCTCAGCACCTGTGTGCACACATGCATGTTACAAGTTCACAGGCTCCTTTAGCAAATAATGCCTAATTTTTCCATTTTCACATATCCCAGCTGGTCTCATCTCGGTCTTGTTATCTTGGTAAGACTAAACCTGAACCCCAGAGCACTCAAGGTAAGTGCCAGCCGTGGCCCTGAGGAGCTGTGTTAGGGAACAAATCTCTCAAATATTTGCTCTGCTCTCCTTTCCAGCACATCTCAGCTCTGTCCACACACATTATTCTCCTGCTGACCTGCCCGCTGTGTAATGACATCACATATGAGATTTCCTCTCACTATCCCTGCATCTGGCTCAGCCCAGCAATGCCTGGGAAGAGAATTCCTGAAACGTGTCCCATCTGCAAGAAATGCAGGAAATCCTCTTGGCAGTGCCCCTGGATGCATCAAGAGACCTGCCAGTGCTGTTCCTGGGCTTGCACCTTCATCCTGCCTGTTACATAGAGAGCTAAACATGCCAAGACTTCTATCAAGGGTATCACAGCATCTTCCTCTCCCAACCTTCTCCTTCCTCACCCACACCACAGACTCCTCTCCTCAAAGCTGCCTTTGCCTTGCTGGGGCAGTCCTGGGAGCACCTGATCCACAGCACAGGCTGAGGGCAGAGGCAAACCTGTATTGGGCAGCAGGAACCAAGCTATCCCCTCCAGGATGGAATTGCCCATGCCAGGGCTGGGCTCTGTGTCCTCAGCGAGACATTCCCTGGGATGGATAGATGGTCCTCTTCCAGCACTGGTTAACAGGCACCAATCCTGCACAACATCCTGTTGTGAGCTGAGCCTTGCTATCCATTGGGAACCTGAGAGCTCCAAAAGTCTTTCTGCAAGAAGAGTCATCAGGCCCAAAGAATGAAACAGCAGCAACAGCGATGGAGGTGGTGGTGGGTGGTGGTGGATGGCACAGAACCCTGGGCATCCAAAGCAGCACCTTGGCTGGGAAGGTGGCCCCTGTTGGGTTTGTGAGTGAAACAACCACATCCCTAAGGCTTGTTCCATTGCAGCTGAGTGAGAGGTCTGAGGTGGGGAGGTGGCACCCACAGCTGGGGTGTCCAGGATAAACCCAGCATCCCCCCGTTGCAAGGGAACAAAGAATGAGAAGGATCTCAGAAGTAACTGCTGCCTTGGACTATTTCCAAGGCAGCACAGCAGCTGAAGTCCAGCTTTATGTGGCACACCTGGCAGCGAGACCTTAAAAACCCAGTCTGTGCTGAAGTCAAAGTGTGAGGGGCCGTGCAGCCCTAGAGCAGGCTGTGTGTGGAGCATTAGCAGGATGTGAGCAGCACAGGGGGAGAGCCAGGGAGGAGGTGAAATGAGGATTCCTGCTAACCAGGCAAGAGAAAGCCAACTCTGAGAGCTCCTCATAAACCAGAAAATGATGACACCGTGAGAGAGAAATTTAGCTTGTTTTCCTGACAAGTACAATTTGAGTCCAATGGTCTCACACCACTTCTGTCTCTGTTGCCTCCTCCATAAAGACATTAAATCAAATGTGGAAGCTGCTTTTTGAACTAACAGTATGATGCTGTTGTTCATGCCGCTGTCTGCCTTAGATACAAGCGGTGCTGAAAGCCCTGATAACTCACCTGCAAAGGGAACAAGGCTCCTGGAAGACACTCACTTCTGCTGTGGAATAACAACAGAAGAGGATGTGGAAATACCAAAACATTTTGCAAAAGCAACCAAGGGCTGCAACCTACAAATGAAGGATGCGTCCTTGGAGGACACAGGCTTGGTTGTACAGTCTCAGCTTCCATTCAGCCACAACTGTATGATCTTTTATCTCCAGCTTTATTCTCAGCTAACACTAAGGTTTGGCATGGCTGATAGAAATACCTGCTCAGTGCCCAGTTAAGAAAACAATCCTCCAGCTTCTGCAGAGGCTGCAGAAGTGGGAATTTTCATGGGGGAAACCCACAGTCTGCTGTCCTGTGCCAATGGGAAACACACAAGAGGTTGTGGAAGTGCAGTATGAACACAGACCGAAATATCATCACATCTTTCCCACCCTCAAACATCAGATCCTGGACACAGCCTCCCCCAGACAATTAGAACACAGGAAAAAAATCTCATTTGGTTTATTGATAATGCACACAGGGAAGAAGAGGTTAGGTTCCCTCAGTGACTGCCCAAAAGCCAGGCAGGGGGATGCAGAGAGAAGCAAACCGGGAGAAAACCAACAGAAAAATCTCCCCAAAATTCACTGTTTCCTTCCTCCTGCACTGAAGCTCTGCCTAACCATGAGACAAATTTATTGTGCAGCACAGATGTCCAGACGGTGCAATTTATTGTTTCAAGACAGAGGCCAGGGATGACAGGTCACACTGCCAAGCAAAGGAGTATGATATGGTCATGCTGGGAGCGTGAGGAGTGAGCAGGAAGGAACTGAAATTTTGGAACACCACTAGCAAAAGCAGCAGCTTAACTGACATCTGATTTTGTAGCATAAATGTTTTGCAGGGGTTTGGACTACATAAGCAACTAATTTCCTCATTTAGTTATCTCTTAGTCATATCTTCATTTCTGCTGGTTTCAAAATCACTTTTGGCCCATCAAACTGGCTTTCAAACAGCTCCTTTTCCAGATCCAAACATAAAGGGTTGTTTTAAGGCCAGCACTGCATTTCCCCGAGGTAGAGATCATGTCATGTCCCCAGAACAAGCGGGAAGTTTTACAGACATGTAAAAGCAGAGGAAATTAGGGGCACACTGCAGCCTGCCTGGGGCGTGTGGATGACCAAAGGCACTTGTGTTATCTCAGCACTTTTCCATGGCTTGCTCTAAACCTGCTGGGCCATCACGCTGACAGAACACACCACTATCTATTGCCTTAGGGCTGTTCTTCCCTTCCTGACCCTTCCCTGCATCCAAACACAATTTCCCAACATGATTTTCTCCTTCCCTGCCACTGGAAGGGAAAAAACAAAAAAAAAAGCTTCTTTGCTTTCTCCTCTGGTGGAGGCTGGACCCGATGAGGCAGCCCTGTGATTAGGGGAATGGACTGGTAACAGCATTTGGGCATTTCTAGGTAATGAGGGCAGGGAGAGGGAAGGGGGAAGTAATCAAAGCACATGTAGCAGATGGGCTGTTTCAGAGGCGTTTTTTCTCTCCCTCAGCACCTGTGAAGGGCATTGCCTTTCAGCAGGGACACCTTTTGTGATGAAGTTAAGCCCACGGAGCACAGTGGGACAATTTGTATCTGCTCACAGGCAGGAGGAGACAGGGAACAGCCTTGTCCTCAGGGGAACTATCTGGCACTAAGGGGACTCTGCCCTGGCTAAGCCCACAGAAGGGGACCCTATTTCTCTACCCATTCCCATCACAAGCAGAGGTTAATGCAGTCTCCACGAGTTTGTCAGTGCTTTCTCAGTTACAGGATAACAATAAGGGGGACAGGGAACAGATGGAAAAGCTTGAGGCAGCTGCAGTGACACAGTCACGCTGTGTGTCAGGCTGAGAAACCAAAACCTGTACACAGCCCTAACACCGTGACATGAACTGCTGTACTCACTCAAATCTCAGCGTTCCCTCAGACTCTGGAGGGGTGAAACACATCCTTTGGACAGAAAAGAGGCTCAGAAGTGCCAAACTTCTGAGTGAAGTCCTTTCTGGGTCTCTGGGAAGCCCAGATGTTCCCTGGTAAAGCCATGGCTCCAGCCATTGGTAGGGAATTGCCTGCCCTGTGAAGGAGCTGCTTGAGGGAAGTTGCTTCAAACAGGGAGAAAAGATGTCAGGACAGCACTGGATGCCTCTGGACATGGAGAGGTTTTGCACAAAGACATTTGCAAAAGGGTTGAAAGGTGAGTGTTGGATGCGAGACAGTGGGCTGAGAGAGAGAAGTGTGTCTACCACTGAACCAGTGGTAACCCTGACAACTCAGCCAGGGGCTACCCTACAAATCTGCTAAAATACCAGGAGTATCTACATCAGTGCTGGGCACCACAGTCCTGTGTCTGTCTGCTGCAGAGATGAGGAAATTTGGTGGGCAGCTTCAGTACAGCTCCCAGGGCTGAGGCAAGAGCTGCAACAACCATTGCAATTTAGATTTTTTTTTTCCCCAGCCAACTTGCAAGTTTTTACACCCCAAGCTTGCAGCTTTTGAACTGAGAGTGTGGTCAGCCCTGAAAAGGGAGCAGCTGTGATTTCAGCTCCCTGTTGCTGAGAGCAGAACACAATCAGATGGCAGCCTCCTGCCATCAGTGCAGGAGCTGTATTTACCCAGCTGGAACCTGCAGGCAGGACAGGTCACCACGGGACGCTGGGAGGGACAGGCAGAGCTCTGCGACATCAACATGCAAAGACCTGCGACATCAACATGCAAAGACGTCCTGTTGTCTTTAAAGTTGACACAGCGAGGATGGAGCTGCAAGCACTCCCCTCCCTCCAGTCTGTTTGAAAACCACCTGACAAAAAACAGGTGCTCTAAAGTAAAACAGCAAATCCCAGCTATCAGCATACTGTTTGTACGAATTAGGCAGCAGGAAATGGTGGGTAAAACCTGCCTGAGGCATTTGGCTCTGTGGGACAGCAAAAAACCCCACCCCACTGTGCCTGGGCTGAGAGGAGAAGGGCCTGCAGCCCCAGGGCTGTCAGCAACACAACAGATCACCTGGGGATTGTTTCAGAGCTCAGCCTGGTTTGCATTTACACAGTGATAAAGTAGCAGGAGTTCCTCGAGCAGGAAATGGTGATTCAGCTTTACCTTTATTTAAAAGGGAATTTAAGGTGAGACTTGGGAAAAGGTTGGTGCTTGCCTTATTTATTTGTATCCCCTTTCTGGTCCTGTTTGCTTTCTAGTCAAGAACTCTGCTTCCTCAGTGTGCATTCAATATTAAATTGCTTCTTAATGTACTAACAGCCAGGCTTCTCTTGAAGAATATGCTCCAGCACAGAGAATTCGCAGCATTTGTCAAGGAGAAAAGGATTAAGTGAATAGGGACTCCAGCCAAGTTTCCCTGATTTTATTTTTTCCAGGTACTGGTAGATCAAAAAAAGAAAACATTTCCTGGATCATTTATTTGTTTATTTTTCCTATACCTATGTAATCAGTTTTTGTTGACAAAAACATTGCAAGCTCTCATCTCAGCCACCCCCATCACAAGCAGGACTTATCCAAGGTCACAGAGTCACTGGCAGGGCAGGGAATCAGGCTCCATCTCCCAGATTTTATCCTTGTAAAAGTGGCAACAGCCACATTCTTTTTGTCAGGAATGTCCTGAACTCGCTACCTGGGAGCTGGTTTGGGAAAAGGACTGAAATACCACCTTGATGTTCAGAAAGGTCTTTGGCCCTGGAATTTGGTTGCCAGCACATTCCCCAAGGAAGGCACCTCTCCAAGGGGGGCTGGACAAGCCCAAGGGGGCTGGAGCACAGTGCTGAGTGGAACTGAGACATTTCTCATCCTGAAGGAAATTAAGAAGCTCCTCAGGATTCCTGATAGGGAAAAGAACTATCCTCTCCATCCATAGGGTGAGTGAGAAAGGCTCCCTGGAGGGCTGGAACCCTCCTCCAAATGCAGTTTACAGAGGGAGGAGGACTGGTATTGTGAAGACCAATTAAAGCCCAGTGCCCCTCTTTTCTATCTAGGGGCTGCTGCCCTCTCTGACAGGGCCCAGTTTGGAAATCCTAAAGCTGCCTAGAGAGAAAAATGCCACTGGAAAAGTCCAGATATATTTATCCTCCCCCACGTCATGAGGCTGCCCCTGAAGCAGGATAACAGCTAATCCAAGCTGTGGAACCCCCTTTCCCACTGATCAAACAACAGTGTGGCAAAAGCCCTCCCATTCCTGTTCTCAGAGTATGGAAAGCTTTAATCCTGTTTAAAAAGCCTTCAAGGCAGCCTGGCTTCCCACCCAGCTTTTCCAGCAGCAAGGCAAATCCCGAGTGCTTTTAACTCCATTGCACTGTAAACATGTGAGCACTAAACAGTCCTCAGAAGCACATTTCTGAGTGAGCCTTAGGGAACCTGGGCAAAGTAAATAAAGTGGTGGAAAGCCTTTCTCGAGGTTTCATAGGCTCTAATTTCCTCACCCAAGGGTCACAAGTACAGCAGCTGTCACTTAAGGCTCTCTGCAATTCACACATCCCAATCCACCTCTTGCTGTTCAGTGTTTGAGAAACACTCAAAGCCATCTCCTCCAATTGTCTCCAGAGAAAATAAAGTTCAAGGCAGCATGACAAGAAAATTAGAGGCTGTGAAGTCTTGAGAAGCAGCTGTAAGGTAAACTGTCTGGCCCAGTGCAGGTAGGTACAGCCCCTTGCAAGTCCCTGCTTCCTGACCAGTGTTTTTGCCCTGGGGATGTCCAGGATAGCCCAGGAAGTCACCCAGCTGCACCAGGAATGTGGATACTGCGACTCTGGCAGGTGGGGACTCACAGGACAGAGCACTTGAGTGTCCATTCATGAGATTGCTCCGACCCAGAGAGAAGGAGGAGGAGTGTTAGCACAGAGATGAGGTCTTGTTACAGAGCGGGAGTGAAACGGGAAGAGGACTAGAGAACTGAGGAGGTTCTAGGAAGGGATAAAGGAACAACTCACAGCAGGAAGGCAAATACAGGGGAACTACAAAGGAAATGAGCTACACAGAGAAGGGCCAGTGGTGCATTTGGACAGGGACCTCGGGCCTCCCACATCTCATGATAAACAGAGGAAGGGCTGGGACAGAAACATAAGCAAGCTGTGACAAATGTGACCTCAACATGAGAAAAGTTCCATCAGTCCATCAGGTTTGATCACAGAGACTAAATGCAGCATGTTCAGCACCAAAGTAAGAGGCAAAGGTGGAGTATGGCAAAGAGATGGCAGGTGAAGAGGGAAGAGAGGACAGAGGGTGAAGACAGGAGGCTTTAGTTTGACTCAATGTCATCTTGGGGAAAGAGCTAAGAAAGTTCTCTGGGTGGTAGGAGGCTGCTGGTCAATTTTGAACCCAAAGGAGAAACTAGCAGGTATTCCTGGGTAAGAGTGCCAGATTTCCATGGCCTTGGGCTGGGGGCAGGGAGTGAAATCTGCTTTTCAGGAGCTCTAACCACGAGGATGCTCAGGACCTCCACGAGGATGTTCAGCGGAACAGAAGGCTTAACAAATGGAGCTGGAGATTTGCAGTCGTTCCAGGTACCGCACACAGAGCCCCCAGTTCCTCCACTCCCTCCCCAGCCAGGCTGCTCCGAAGCTGGAAAGCTGCAGTGGCACAGCACAAAGCCTGGCTGAACACACCACCCCAGCAAATGGCCAGGAGGTCGAACTTGCTGTGACCTTGGCAAAAGAGACCTGCCTTTAATCATGATTGTGGATGAGCTTCTGGGCTCCTTCCCTAATGCAGAGGCACGGCAGAAAAAAAAAATGCAGCCTAAAAGTTGAGCTTTTAAAGAAAAAGCTTTCTCTGCTATATACATCATTACCCAACAATACAGAGTAGCTACTTAGAGTATCTCTCCGTTCATTAAAAGACCTGATTTTAAAAGCCAGCAGCTTTATCCGTGGTGTAATGTATCAAGTGCAAGCTGAATTGACACTTATGCAAGTCAAAGCAAATGTTTTTAAGATGTGACAGCAGAGCCATTACCAGCTTCATATATTTCATTCTACTTTTGTGCACACAACCAAGCATATTATTGGCTTTTTATTTCCCTCCTTGTTTGCTTCAGGATTCTGATTAAAGCAAGGAAATATTTCATGAACTGCCAGGTTATGCTTAGACCATTAGGTCCATCTATGAGAGATATTTATTGTTTTAGGAAATGGGAGAAAAGGAGAGCTGGAGCACTGGTGATACATCTCATCCGCTTTCAAAACAGAGCAAAAGCTTTTCGGGTCCTTGCTGGCCAAAGAGATGGGATGAAGTTGGCTCGGTATCAAAAGCTGTAGTGGCCAGATGATACAGAGCCCTGAGCTGCTCTAAAGCTCCTGGATCTGCTCAGCTTTGTAGTGAAAATGTTACTGATGATAACAGAATTTATGCTTGCTTAATGTCTTGTAATAAAATCCCACAGGTCTCCGCAACAGTTCTTTTTTCACCCTTCCCTCTCCTGATGCTGTTTGAGGTCACTGTAGGAGGCTTTAAGACTGAAGCACTAAGTCTCCTTTGGCAGGAGCCAGCAGGGTTTTGCTGCCAGCACTCCGGAGAAAATGCTGCTGTACCCAACCTGAGGTGGCAGGAAGACAAGCACAGCCTGAGCCACAACCTCGTGCAGTTCACAGTGCAAACATGAGCAGATTTGGGTGCCAGGGCTTGGCCTGGTGGAGCTCCAGGGTGCAAATGTCCAGCACCAAGTGACACGAGGTGCCACAGCCCTCCCAGCACAGACCATCATCCCGTGCTGGTACCACCTTGTGCAGTGCTGAGGCTCCAAGGAGGATTCATCTGAGGGCCAAGGACTTGGCAGTGCCAGAGCAATGCGCTCCATCTCCAAGAGCACCGTCACAGGGAGCTGCAGGGAGTCACAGGCAGCCAGCAGACACTGTCCCAAGGACTCCCACTGGGCAAAGGTATCCAGAAGGACACAAAGCAGAGGGAGAGGCCAGGCAGTGCCAAAGGCTTCTGTCAGCACAGCCACTGCTGTGCCACCTCCCTGTCTGGGCTGTGCAACTGCTTTAGCTGTACCCAGGTCCAGGGTAATGGTGAAATTGCCACCTGAAGGACCCATCCTGCAGACAGCTCAGCTGAGCACAGGTGAGGCACACCACATGCTCTCATTACCTGACATGGAATAAAGCAGAGAAGTGAGGCACATTGTTTCTAGACTTCCTTGGGATAACAAGACACTCCAGCATAATCAGGACACTTTCCAGCTATGCTGGAATGAGAACCTGCACAGTTTCACTGCACCTTAAAGCTGGATGCAGTCTAAAACCTGAATAGCTGAATAGTTCTAATACCTGAACAAATAACATAACCTGCTCAAGGGCAGACAAAACCAAACCCTCCCTATGGGAGCATGTTGTCTTCCCTTTTCAATCTGCAGGGCACAGGGCACAGCAGGAGCTGGTCTGCAGTGGAGATCCTGAAGATTTTGATATTCAAGCTTCTCCAAAGGTGAGGGGAGAGTCACAACAGAGGTTACAGCACATGGTGTCCCACCTGCATCTCCAGGGCAGGTACAGAGCTGAATGAGTAATGGGCAGGGGTGAGAAGAAGAGCTGATTTATGTAAGAGGCTTCTAAATCAGTTCACTGAGACGGCTGACCCGCTGACAGTGACTTAATCAGCACAAAACATTGTCTTGATTTGTCACCACGGAACGGCAAAATATTCTCGGAAGAGCTTCATCTTTTATCTTAAGAACTATTTACATCAAGGAGGTTAAGACAGGGCTCTAACCACACACGCGGCGTAACCTTTGGAGCACAATCAGGTTTGCTCTTCTCGAGAAACACTATCTGGGAATAGAGTCTTTCCTGCCTTGACTTGCATCTGCCCATCCACAAAAGAAAAAGCCGCGTGTTGCATCATTTTTATTCATGAAGATAAATCCATTGTGTATTTTTCTAATGATCTCTTCAGCCTGCAACTTGCGCTGCTTTATAGCAGTAGAAGTTAGAGATGCAGTAAGCCATGTATTTAAGGCTGGTAACTTAATGGGAAGGGCATTAACCACCATTTCAGATTTTTAGTTACGTTCCCCTCCCCATCCTTTGTAATTACCTTGTTACTAAACAGCAGCATCAGCAATTTTATTGATGTGCTTTTAGCGCAGGCCACTACCAGAGGACAAGTGTGCTGGAGCATGTTACAGACTCCAGAGTAAATTTTATCTCCTACTCTTTTTCAAAAAGGATGGGAACATTACTAGCTCTCCTCCACCCTTAAAAGTCTGCATGCATCAGCAAGGCAGCTGCAAACACTCATCTTTTAAAACAGAAGAGTTCACTTCGGGCCCCCAAGTCAGAACCCATGTTTTGCCAAGAGGTAACATCCTCTAACAAGCCTGGCTTTCTTATTTCCCTTGTACCCTTGGGATGGAGGGAACTCTGCAACCCCATTATGATCAAGTCTCATTCATGATGGAAGTCCTTTTGAATAGACAAACAGAAGTAAAGAGAAGTTTACCAAAGGTGTCATTGTGATCCTTCACTTATTTCTGATGAAGGTGGTACTGACCTGTGAGCCTTGGCACTGCCCATGTTCACTCGTCCTGCTCCCTGTTCCTCCAGGGATGGACTCCTGGCTCTGTGGGATCCTCCTCATGGCCAGGCCTCTTGCCAAGGAGACCCCGTGCCCACAAACAGCCAGCTGGCATCAGCACCCGCCAGCACTCCCGCCTTCCTAATCCACCTTCTCCGCCTTGTGAGGCTGCCTTATAAACCAAATAATTCCACATTTGGCAGCGTTCAACAAGCATCTGCCTTCAACTCTGAATTTCCTGTGCATCCCCACAGCTCCTGGGGAGAACGAATGCTGTCCTCTATCAGCATTTTTTATGGCTGGCAACGGATTTGGGGAGTTGTATCCACGACTCCATTGTGCACCTTGTCCTGTACACATGCACCAGGAGAAGACAAAAGGTCTAGCACGGGGCTTATCAGCACATGGCAGGCATTTTAAGCCATCTAGCAAAGGAAAAAAAAACCATGTTGTGCATGTAAAAGAAGGAAATCCCTAATTGGAAACACAATTGTCTTGTAAGAAGGGCTCCAAAATCAACAGCCACTCCAATTTATATGGTGTTTTATCAAGCCAAATAGCCCCCAGGAGCTTTGCAAGATGAGACTCTAATAAGGCTTATAAAACGAGCCCTCTATAATAGAGGCTAAGGCAGGGAAGGGGGAGGAAAAGGCCTTTTAGCATGTGAATTGAAACAAAAATGGAAGTGTCAAACCTTCAGCTAACAGGGGTTAGAGGAAGCTGAGGGAATCTGCAGTAGTTTCAAGTGCAGAAGTTCACTGGGAGCAGGGAGGGCAGCTGGGATCCAGCCTCCCATACTGGGCAGCCAGTGCAGGCTCTGGTGTGGGACCAGGCACCACTCTCAGCTCTGGGACATTCCCCAGGGTCTGAGCCACATGTGCAGGACACACTCTCAGTCCATAGGGCATGGCTTTGGTGGATCAGCTCTAAGATGTCCCCCAGGTGAAGAGGGAAGCTCTCCTGTCTCACCAACACCTCATTTCCCCACAGTTTCTAAAAGGGAGCTGTGTGCCTTGATCCTGGCCATTGAGACATTTCACAGAAGAATGCAATTTTCAGGCTTTTCTATTTCATCTTTTCCCCTCCACCCACATAAGGTGAGAGAGACTGAAGGAAAAACAGAGGAGATATTTTTATTCCAGCCTTTATGGTGTGTCTGCAAGGCAATGAGATACTGCAGCAACAGGTGTGTGACAAAAAGCATGAACATGACTCCAAAATCACCTGCAGGAGCACATCCTCTGAGTACCATCTCTCCATCATCACTGTCCTTCCCAAGTGATAATACACAAGTCAAGGAAAGCAAAACCAGCTGCATACAGGTCACACTTCACTGCACAGCTCTGCAAACCATGCTGAGAAACCCTCAGAGGGAAGAGCACAACTAGTTTCAAGTTGAACACTGGGGTTGTAAATACCTTGTTTCTGGCAGTTCTACAGTGGTTAAAAAATAGATATAAAGTAGTCACAGAAAACCCAAGTCATAAATTTGTTGCAGAAAGAAATGGCCTCTTCCTTCTGCAACAAAGAAGTGCTTTAATTTGTTTCCCATTTCTGGCTGATGGTATTTTGTGAGCAAGTCTGCAGTGGCAGCTCTGTGCTTTGTGGAGGTGATTCAAGAAGGATGTACCCTGCCCTGCTGGGAAGGTACCAGGCTGCACGTAGCCTGGTTTGTAACCACCATTCACATGTCTACCCGTCAGCTGACAGATGAAGTAAGGCTGTCACTAGTTTCAACGTCTTTAAGATCATCTTGCTGAAGTCTGGGTGGGGGGGGGAAATGGTTTGAACATTTTCTTAGAGTTATAAATACTGGTACATGAAAATCACAGTGGTTCCAAGACTACAAGCATGCCCATCCACAGGGAAATACGTGCAATTTAGGATTCACCTGTGAGGGCCTTGAGTGCATCAAAGACCTTGCAGTCTTCCCCAAACATGCCTTTAGGACTCCCCCAGAGCTCCAAACCTTGGCAGAGGCTATGGCCAGCCTACAGAGGCAGCCTGTGGCCCTGCAGGCTTCTGCAGCACAGCCCTGCTCTCCTTTCTCCAAGCCACTTCATTTTAGCCACAGAAAAGGAATGAGCTCTCCAGGCAATGGCAAAACAGGAGGACATTCCAAACAAATTGCACCTCAGAGCCAGGTAAGTCCTGTCTGCAGGAGACCGGGTGACAGACAAGGAGCTCAGTGTTCTTCTTACACACAGAGTGAGGAGGTCATGAGTGGAAAACAATGGATTTAGGAATTAAAACACACTTCCCAACCAGATTCTTCAGAACTGAAGGCTTATAAATTCAAAAGGAGGTTTGTCTAATGCTGTTTTAAACATTCCAGTACTTGGGACTGGGGGTGCTGGTACTATGCATTGTGAAACTTCTCAAATGTAGGTGACTTACACCCAGCTCAGCTTTCCTTCACATCTCTAGATGTCTGTGCTTTGTGTCCAAATGGCCCAGGACTGTCCCAGCTCAGGCATGTGCTCAGTGTTGTCCTGAGGACAGCAGTAGGGTCAGCCCCAGCCCAGCACTCTGACCCCAAACAGATGTGGTTTGGCCCTGGAACAGTCCCTAATGCTACAGGAGAAAAGACTGTGAGGAAAACAGGGCAAAATCAGCACCGTGTAACATAAAGACAGGAAACCTGAGAGGCAGCAAACTCGTGGGCTGAGAGAACAGGGACTGCACACCGGGTACTGGGCAAACTGGAGCCAGGACTTTTGGAGGCAATGTATCAAACTGTGGGTGGTGCAGAAAGCAGGGGAAAAAGTTAGAGGCAAACCTATGAAAAGCTGAGGTTCTTAAATGCAGACACGCCATTAATAAATGCAGACACCTCATTAATAAATGCAGACTGTGCATGCAGTGACGTGCACAGGTAAAGCATGTTCACTGCTCCCCAAGATCTGCCAACCAAAATCCCAGCCTCTCAGGCTTATGGATGATCCATCCACATCCCAGACTGGATCCTGATTTTTGGATTGAGGCTGTGCTGCATTCTCTGTGACTGTGTCTGTGATGGGCCGTTTCAGTGATTACCACCTCCCTGGCTTGCTGGAGAGCCGGGCTGGCGTTTGGGTTGCATGTCCCTCACGGGACCCACCCTTCCCACTCACAGAGTCTCCTCAGAGGATGGACAAACATTCTGTGGTGTCCTCAGCGGACGGTGAAGGATCAGCCCTTCACATCACATCAGTTCCACACACCCTGCACTCAGCACCCACCACCCTCACGCAGCACGAGCACCACGGGAGCCTGTCAGGAGGGATTAGTCCTGCACATCTCCCCCAGCAGCAGCGCAAATTATCAGGGTAGCATGGAAAGCCCAGCAATTCTCTGGAACAATATTTGTTGCAATCCAGGGTAAGAGCATCTAGTCTAGAGCCAGTCTCCAACCCAGCTCTGAGTACCAACTACAGGGAGGCAGTTGAAATTAGAGTAACACAATTTCAATATCCTCACAGAGGTAAATGGGCTCACTTGCCTCAAGGCCTCAGTAAACATTAATTATTAACTTAATGTCTGGCTTCCCTGAGGTATCCATTATCCTGTGTATTAATGGCCCTTCCAATAAGGCAGGGGGCAAACAGCTTACAGATTACCTGATATATTAATGGAAGTTTGCAAATTGATTTGGTTGGATTAGAAAGTGCTTGGCAGTTAACCGATCACAGAACCTGGAAAAGAAACAGCGGAGTACAATGAAAGATGTTTTCTTTCCTCACAGCTTTATCTGCTCAGAAAAGAAGAGAAGCCAGGCACGGCAGTTCTGGATGTTCTTTTGGATGCTTCTCTTCCCTGTCTCCCATCCAAAGTGTAATTAAGGAAAGCCTCAGGCAGAAAACTCGGCTGTAGCAAGAGGCAACATTAATGCTGCCATTTTCTAAATGCCTCTTCACAAAAGTTCAGTCAGTCTTATTCCTAAGACCCAGGCTTCCACATTTTCTTTGCCCACTGGGATCTTGACACCCAGTTGGGAGAGGCCTGAGGGGTCAGATCGACGAAAGGATTTCAGAGAACAAACTCCAATCCAATGCAATCCAACAGTGCGGTGCTCAGAGCTGCCGGTCTAATCCTTTAAATACCTCCAGACCCACAGACACGGACTGAGGTGAGGGCGACAGGCTGAGCGTGCAGACATGAGCCATTTGCACTCCCTTCCTGCGCAAGCTGCTGCTCAGCTTATTTTCTGACTCCCAGAAAGCTGCTTCTATAACCCTCTGAAACACCTCATTTAACTGAAGGAGTATTTGTTCATTAGCGTTCCTTGCAGCAGGAAGCACATGTCAGCGTGGGAGTTCGATCCCCCAGGATATGACAAGAGGGATTCATTCCACAATGCGGGGACTCTGGAGATGCTGCCGTCCCAGGTTTGCAGCTCAGCTCTCCCCCAAATTCCACGGGACGCCACCTCCACCCTGGTGGGCAATTCGCAGGCAGGACAACCACATCCAGGGGCTGCTCAAGGTAAAACTGGCCAACACTAAAAAGCCAGCATCTCCCCCTGCAAAGCTCAGGCAAACCTGGGCAGATTATCATCTCTAAATACCAGAATACCACAGGCTTTTAATAGCCACACACACAACTAGCAGCAGTCACGTTTCCAATCTGCCATGCGCTTTACTGGGCTCCTTGTGTTTGGAGAGAAATCTGTGTTCTCTGATCCTATCTGAATGTCAGGGAGTGATTTACAGGGAGACCAAGTAACAGTCCTTCTTGATAGATTTTTGGTTATGTTGCAGTCTGCTGTTTAGTCAGGTAACATCTGTTCTTCAAGCAGAGAAACACGATACTGATCTTTCATGTAAATTTATGGAACAAGTTATGATTTTATCCTATATCCTAATAAGGATTCAGACTCAGGTTTTAAAAGGAGAAGCTTGTTTGTGCTGGAGTTTTGTGCCTGTTATTTTATCATAATTTAAAATCAAACTAGTCAGACACTAAATTATTTCCTGCTGAGAAATGTGCAAAAGCTCCCTTTATTCCTATATCCTCTTTACCCCTGGCATCTTGTACTTATAGAGTGTAGATGGAGAACTTAACATCCATGTTTTCTCCTTTTAAAGTCTCTCCTTTGATCTAGTTATCCATCCAGGAGATTGCTTTGATCCTCGCAGTTTTGCTAATTCCAAATACGCAATTATGCTTATCTAGTCCTGGAGGATCCGGATGTTTCGAGCTGTCCCTCACACACTGCTGGTTTACCAACACACCCCAGCTTTCATCAAAAGGAACTTGTTCTTGCCCAGAGCACTGCAGGCTGCAGACTCAAAAACCCAGGAGAGCCCGCTCCTCCTTGCCTGGCCACATCCCAGGATGACAGGCAAGCGGGATGGAGAACTGGCTGACCTACTGCCCGGGACGGCGAGAGAAGGGAATCTCCTCGTGCAGAACAGCGAGGTCAGAGAGCAAGTGGAAGAGTCCAGACAGGAATGGTGCCACTGAGGAACAGAGCTCGGGGCTCTCACGCAGTTCTACAGGCTGGGAGCCTGTTGGGTGTCCCAGTCATGCCACCTTTCCCTCCCTCTCCCTGCTTTGTTCAGTCACTCATAAACCATCAGCATGTGATGCCAGGGACCAGGGGGTAGGTGAGACACTCGACATCACAGCCCATGAAGGGGCTGAAGTTAGTAGGGAAGGCAGAAGAAATGGCATGGGGAGCAGTTCTCCAAAAAGACCATCTTCCCCCTCCCACAAACCAAACAGAGACTGAGCTGAGACTGATTCCAGGCCTGTTTGTTGCTTGTTTTAAAAATCTTCTCCTTTATATATCATTGAATGAAGACTAGTGTTATCTAAACCTGCCTGATCTCTCCCCAGGGGAGCAGGGAGGGAGGCAGAAAAGGAGAATGCCATTATTTCATGATGGGATCTGAAGTAGTAGGGGATTTCCTTTCAGCTTCCAGAGGATTGAAACAAATTGAGATGCATCACTCTAGTGCTTCACTGCTCAGTGTTTTGACACCACATTTCTGCTCAGCACCTGAAACTGCTCTGATGGAAGACAAACTTCTTGTTTGCTGTTTCCCACTCTTATGCTCAGAAAGAAATTAAAATCTTCTCTAACACATTAAAGAGTGATAGGGAAAAAATATGAGATGAAGGAGAAGGTAAGAAAATCCGAAGAAGCAGCAAGTGGCCACAGCTGCAGCACAGAATTAAATAATTACCTTCTTAGACGAGCCCAGACAAGCCTGCTGGAGGTGCAGATTTCTCCCACCAAAAGATAAGTGCAGGTTCCCTTCCCTCCCTTTATAAAAGCTGGTATTTCTGTTCTTGCAAACTGAAGGCTAAAGTGGTAGTTTCTGTGCAAAAGCTTCTCCTACCAACAGCATCAAGAAGAAAAATTACCTTTTATGTCTCAGCACCACCCTGGCACTACCAGCACTTTTCAAGAGGCAGATTACACATGGAAGGTAGGAGTCAAGCTGCTAAATCACCCTCTTCAATCCAGCAAAGCACATTTTTCATGTTTTGCTTCAAACAGGGCTGACAACAGCAGAGCAGCCCCAACAACACATTGTTTTTAATAAATCAGCTGAGAGATTAAAGAGGGCTTTGTTTCGCCAGCCTGCCCTAATGAGAACTACGTCTCAGGAGCTCTCAGGAGCTCAGGCAGGTCCGTGACTGAGGTCCAGCGTCTGCCCTCGCAGAGAGAGCCTCGATGCCACAACGGGCTGCAAAATAGAGGCCTGGAGCTGGGGAGAGACATCCGGTAGTGATGCTGAGTGCACAGTCCTGCCACACTGCTCCAGTGGAAACCCTTCCACGAGAGCTGTAGCAGTGGAAAAGGAAAGTAGGTGGCAGGTGGTGGCGCTTTCATGAAGTTGGCTTTCCTTGCCACACTGCAAAGTTCTCGTGCAGGCAGAGTTTTCTTTCCACAGAACTTCAGTGGCCACCACCAGCTGAAGTTTCAGGCAGGGTCACCGAGATCTCTCAGCAGAGAGATCTGTGTTTGGCAGACTCACTGCTTCAAAGCTGCAGCCTTCTGAACCAGCCTTTCCAAGCTGAATTACTCACCTGATATTTGATAACTCTCAGTGAACTCCCTTTCTTTGTAAGGGAGAACCTCTAAAACCCATTCTTCTTTGTATTACAGAAATTCCCATTGAGTCCTTCCCTGGAAAAGCTTAACACTGTGTTTATTCTGCAGGAGGGCAGCACAAAGAGGGCAGCCTCCTGCCCTGACGGATTTTAGACTATCAGTCCTAGATATAGGTGCACCTGTTGCATGTTTCTCAGCTTTACATTTTTCCTCAAAAAGACACATTAATCATAAGACTTTAAACTCAGCATGGGAAGGGTGGTGGGAGTTTAAATTACCAAAATCGTTAAGCACTTGGAAAACATATTTTTATTAAGTTTTAAGAAACAGATTTGGTAACAAAGTTACACTTTTTTGTGACTGACTGCCAGTGAGTTTCCAAAACAGGTGTTCCTGTAACACCTGGCCTCACTAGGTGAGTGCAGCTATACCCCAGATTGTTTGCTAAAAGGTAGGTTCATCTTACTCTGAGGAAAGACATCTCAGTAGGTGATTCTACAGACATGGAACTGAAATCTATTTAAAACTGTGAGTTACAGCATACCTCACTTTGTCTGTCCTTGAAACATTTGTCTGCACAGGTGGTGCACCTTTGGTGGCACAGGGTGAAAACTCAGGGGAAATGGAAGTGTACGGAGGTCATGCAGCTTGGAAAGGAAAGAGGAAGGAAAAGAAGGAAAGGGGGAAAAGGTACCATGGGAATAGAAATGGTTCCAATTCATTCCTTTGCACAGAATGTAAGCATCAGACAGGTAACATATGTGGTCCCAACCAAAGGCAAGCACCTAACACTGCTCCATCTGCCCAAGCAAACAATCCAAGCATATTTGGGATAATGGATGTAGGACTGGCAGGTATTTATCACCAAACTATCAGGAGATTTGATCACCAGATAAGCAAGAAGATTGCTGGAAAGCACCTGCCTCACAGCACAGGAATTTAGAAGCTCATCCTCTGGAAGCCGCTCAGATTCTAAACCTACTGCATTTGAAGTTCAGGCCTGTTTTACCACTACCTGGGAGACAGACAGCTCCGAGTCACTTGACATTTGCACTGGGAAGCCCGAGCAAACAGCCAAAGCCTGGTAAGGGCATCTCTGCTGCGTGTGCTAACAAAGAAAGGGACAAACATGTCAAGCCAGAAGCTCTGAAAGCATGCTGGGCAAAGCTGGAGCTCATCATGGATCCAGAGGGAGAGGCTGGAACAGTTTCCAGTGAGGCTCATTATCACAGTGAGCAGCTGCAGTCGGCACGGGCTGGTTAAGACCCCTCCGGTGCTTGAGGGGTGGCTCTGGAGGAAAAGCTAACAGAGGGAAAGCTGGAAGCTTGGCCTTCCACAGCATCTGACTCCCTTCTGAAGGGCTGACATGATCTGCACTGCGGCCACACGCACAGTTACCCTCCTTGCAAACCAGCAGCTTGATTAGACAGAGCTGGAGAGCACAGGGTTTATATTACAGAGCAGAGACCTCTCACAGCTCTGTTAAAAACGCAGTCTGACCTCTGTTCTAAAGCACTTTAGGGAATCTTTGTCCCAGAGCTTGGGAAAAAGGTAGAGCCATAAATTAAAATTGCATTAGTAGTTTCTTCGGTGGTCTGCAGATCAGAGAGGGGAGTAGAGGGGAATTTTTGTTGCACTTATAAAAAGTTATACCCCAAAATTACATGCAGAGCTTTAGCATGGAAACACAGATCCACTAAAAAATATTGTTTAAGCGCTGTATTGCTCAACAGAGAGGAAACGGCATTACTGAAAGACTTAGTACGTTAATTGCCATTTCTAGCACTCTTGGAATCCTTTTTCTTTGTGGTATCTACACAAAAACATAAACCCCTCATTCTTTCTGAAATAATTCTTTCTATGCAGTTTCATACACATGAAATGCACAAAATTTGGACACTTTTACTTGTAGCTGCACTATTTCCAGGTGATTTCTTGTTAGTGCTTAGAGAGCTTTGATCTACTTTTAGCTAAAAATCAAGTTATATTCCACACATTGGTTTTATATTGGAAGGGTAGTCTGAAATTAATCCATAGACATACTATTTTGCTGCTTTTGCACTGTATTTCCTGTTTTAATGCTAGATTTTTTTTGATGGAAGGTGGCAATCATTTAAACATTAAGAACAGTCATCTTGGGGACACAGCTGTCAGATTTAAGGATCAGAAATTATATAGGCAGCTGTAAAAGGATAGGAAGTGAATAGATCAATATTATGAGGTCCAGTAATTCTTCAAAGTACTAAAGTGAAATGGGAGAACTGTTTGCAAGAACAATTTGATGATTTAAGTTATGCAGCAACTCCGGGGGGCAGGTGAGGAAGCAGGTAGCAACCTCTGTAGGATTTCCTAAAGGGGTTAAGGACATCTTGATCACAAAGGTTTTTGCCCTGAAGCAAAGACAGGTTAAGGAGGACTTGCAGTACTCTCCCATTCTGGTCTGGAAAACAAAAATCCTTGACAGAACTGGCAGGAGAGTCACCAGGGGAGCATTTCCAGGGAAAAGATCGCTGACATTACACAACCCTGTCAGTACCCTCCCAATCTCTGTTTACATGCAGGAAGGGAGCAAACCATCACTGAATTAATCTTCCATTTCCACCACACGGTGAACATGTTTATGGGCAAAGCCCTGAGTGTGCAGTAACATCTTGCCTGATGGTACCAGTCCTGGGAGAATCTGGCATTGTTTGGAAGCATTTGGTCTGTTTGGTGCTCACTCTGCATGCAGAGCAGGAAGGAGCATCCCATCCCATCCCATCAACTACAGCACGGGTTCCCCATAAGGATGTGGATATTTGAAAGCAAGCCCAGGATGCGGCAACCCTGCCAGTTCGAAGATCTACTCAGAATTCAGATTAATTCAGGAGGGGGTACACGGCTCACAAGGAAATGCAGCAAGGCAGAGGAGGCCAAAGCTCAGCTTAAAAAGCTGCACAGGGGGTAGGACAAATTTGAGTGTCCTATTCCACTCTGGATTTCAACCAGATACACGAGAGTGTCACTTGTTGTGTGGGAAGAGTGATCCAAATCACGTCATTGTTCCTTCCATCCGACTCTAAGCTGGCAGTACAGCTGAGTTAAATTCTTAATCTACGATGACTTTATGCATTTCACTTGTATTTTAAAACTGAGCCTGTAGACCTGAGCATTCCAGATGGGTCCAAAGAGCAGTTACTTGGTTTAGTGGCTTTTCTAGAACACAGACTTTTACGGTTGCAGCATGAAAGTTTACAACCTCTAATATCTAAGTGGTTCTCTGAACATGACAGAGCAATTCCTCCTCGCTATGTATCTCCAAACCAACAGTCCAGATTTCTCTTCCAGTCCCACTTGAGGATAAACTTAGCTGAACACACCATTTTACCTGCCTTCGGAAGGCAACTTTCTATCAGAAAAAAAAAAAAAAGAAAAAAAAAAGCCAGTAAGATTATTTAATGAATGAAGAAAACCATGCTTTGGGTTCATTTTCTTGGTGCTATTATTTCCCAACTGTTCTCAAACAGGTCTCTGTTGACAGACCATAGCAAAGTCTATCAAACCATGGATTCTGTTATGACTGTAAACAAAATTTCAGCTCAGAGCACTTCTAAAGGAGGAAGAAATGCCCCAGCCTGGTTCACCTCTACCAAATAATGGAGAGTACATTGGGAAGTAGAGCTCACTCTAAGCAACGCACTCCTAGAGAGAGAGACATCCTGGCTATCCCAGTGAAGTCCAAAGGCAGGATCGTTCACCTCATGTGTTTAGACACACTGCCTTTTGGTGCTCAAGAGCCTTGGGGACATGTGAAATTCCAACTGGAAGGCTCTGATTTCGAAGGTTTGGCAGTGACTTGTTTCTCAGCAGTGCTATTGGCCCCAGCCAGATTTAAGGCAGCATTAGCCATTCAAAGCAAGTCAAGGCAAGGACATAATCCTTGCAGGGCGTGGAAAGCTCCCTTTCCTACATTTCCTAGTGGCAAAACGCTATCCTCAATTAGCAAAACCGAGACAAAGTGTGAAAGGTTCCCATGAGAGAGGAGTTACCCTGCTTGTTTCAGATCTCAGCTAAGAGGTTCCAACATCAGGTAACCTCAGCTCCTGCACTTTCTATGGAGTGAACACAGCAACTCCACCTGAGCTGGCTGGCAGCAATAACTCTCCTCACACTTTGCATAATGAGGTCCCATCTATAGCCCCAGAAGTTGTTTAACCCTCAACAGTGACTTATTCCAGGCTATCAGCCAAGGGAATGCCTAAGTAGGATATATGTAGCTATGATCTTCACAGCCTGGTATTCATCTTGTCTCAGAAATTGTTTAGGGCAGAGAGGTTAAGAAGAATAGAGTGCAGGCTTAAAAAAGATTTGTTTCTAAGAGACACTTCGCTAGATTCATTCAATTTAGTGAAGAAACTGAGGTTAGGAGAATGCCTTTTAGGAACCGTTGTCTCGTGGTAATTTAATACATAGGTTTTCAAAAGAAGACAGCAGTCAAGAAAAGTTGCAGTTCAGCCAGATAAGAAGCTCTCTCATTAGTATGGATTAGATCTAAACACCTTAGAATAGCTGTCAGCCTCTTTACAAGGCACATCCTATAACCCTCCCTTTTAGACTCTACAAGCCGAGCTACCCAGAGCTTTTAAGGGGTCCTGTCATATCACAGACTTACCAACTAGTCTAAAAATACCCCTGAAGGAGAAAAAGACCCTGATCTAGATAAGGCAATTAGACCTGGTCTAAAGAAAATTCACTGAGCAGACAGGCATTGTTCTGCGACAGTGCTAATCGGCATCTGCTATCACAAGGGGTAGGAGTCTCCAGAAAACAGAGAGGAAAGCTCCCAGCTCCGGGCCTGTACACAGCCACACACCTCCCTCTCCAGGCAAAGAACCAGCAGAGCTGATGCTTGGGGTGTTTATAAGAGCGGGAGGCAGCTCAGCTGGGTTTTGTCTGCAGCAGGTGGGTGTTCCCAGCTCTGTGGGCACCTGCTCAGGCACCCTGACCTTGCGTGCGGAGGTAACGGTGTGACCTGCACCCAGAGTGGCCTTCCCCAAAATACCAACAGCAGGTGCCAACCGAGACAGAAAAGCTTTTTTTTTTTAAGACTTGTTTTAAATGTATTTGCTTCAATGTGCTGGTGTTTTCACCCACTCACGTGCATTTCAACGGAATAATGAAGGGGGGGAAACTGGGAGGCAGGAAGGAATGGGAAGGGAAGAGAGAGGCAGGTCAAGCCTGGGACCTCAGCTGAGGACTGAGGGGACTCAGCTGCCTGGAGAAAAGGTCCAGCAGGAACCTCATGTGTTCAGCAGAGCCCTTCCACCTGGGACAGCTGCAGTCCAGGCACAAGGGCCCTGTTGGTTCTCACAGCAACAAAGTGAATGTGTAGTTATTTGGCTGGAGCCAAGTGGCAGCTCCTCAGGTCACCTACAGTCATTTGCAAAACCCCTCTGGAAGAAAAAGGAGCCGCCTTTCACCGCAAGGGAAGGGATAGGATATCCCAGGCAGCAATAGCCCCGCATCCCCCAAGGTGCTCTGAGGAATCACAGCCCCAAACAGCCCCAAAAGCAGCATTAGCAGAGAGGTCAAAGGTTCTGCATTTGCTCTGGCTTTGTTTTTATCCCATTTCCCAAGCCCCAGGGTGCTGCAAGTGAGGCAGAGGCATTGTGACAACCCATCCACCCTCCAGAGAGGGGAAGGCAGCACTCTGCAATCATGAGGACTCACATAGGAACCCAAACCCCTGCTTCCAGCACTGGCATCCAGGGGCAGGATCTTTGGAGCAGAAGCAGCAGCAAATAGCCCATCCCTGGAGAGTTATTCCCTGCATGAATAGCTCCACAAACAGCTCTGCAGTGGCAGTCACAGTCTGGCTCTGAAGACTTTTATGTCCCCAGGTTCTAATGAGGACCAGTTTAATTTTTTTTAAACATCCTGTCTCCCTAATAAAAGTCATCTCCAATGTGGAATTGGCTCTGAGAATTGCAGTCCCCTGATCATAAGTGCTTTCAAGTGATGTGGCACGGTGATCAATGTGAAAGTTGGATTAAGGTTTAGACTGCAGCTTTTGGGAGTCATACAAGTCACTAATTACACATCCACCGCTCAGCACAGCAATGTGTAACGCTGCTCACTGCTTGAGGGAAGAGTCAAAGAGAGATTACGCAGTTTAGCACTAAAGTAAGAAAGTTCCTCTAACATTAAAAAACAAAATTTCCCTCCAAGCAGAGGTCTGTCTGTGCCTCCTGAGCAAGTGACATTTGAGGCTCTGTTAAAGCCCAGAGATGACAAGCCCTGCACGTGCTGAAGAGCAGAGGCCAAGAGTTGGGGTCTCCAGGAGTCACCTTGTAACTGAATTTCCATTTGCCTTCCAAAACATGGTCTTGGCCGTGGAAAGCCTCAGAGGTGCTAATACTTCATTTAGCCAAAGAGACCCCACAGCCTCCCGGGGCAGGACAACACGGAGCGACTGTTATTATTGCTCCTGAGGCACCAGGGGGGAGATTAGGTCTGCAATCAGGCCGGATCTCAGCCCCACTGCAGGCAGCAGGGCACTGTCTATATTGGATTTGTTCAGGAGTTTCTGTCATTTCACTGGCTTTGCTTTGACTGCCTGACACCCAGACCAGCTGTCAAGTGCGGGTTGAACAGATGTGGCTCGAAAGAATGCGGGAAGGTGCAGAACAGCCTGGGACTGCTTCGTGCTAGAGCAGAGAACCTGAGGCACAGCAAGAAGTTCAAACTGCCTCAGCCCTGTCTGCTCCCCATTTGTACACAACTGCCACTCCGTAGCATGAAGAAACTGAGAGGAGAAATTGGGAATTTGAAGCCTGCGAGATTCCTGGCTGTTAAGGCAATAAGCAGTGCTTTTAACCCAACCAACAGGGATGATGAAAGGTAGGCACCAATTAATTGTACCATTTTCTTCCCAGTGACGAGGGTTACTTTGCAGAACTAGCCAGAAGTGTTTCAATTAAAAGTTGTTTGCATTCAAAAATAGCCTTTTTATCATAAGCCATAAAGACTTTCCAAAATAAAAAAAAATAGAAAGGTGTTTAAACTTTTATAACCTTTCTTGAAAATGTTTGTGGTTTTCTGAAATTAATTTTAGATTTCTCAGAGAATGATATCACAACAATCTCTTGGCTTTAGCAACAGTGATTGCCTAGCAAGGTCAATTGAAAAACCTAAACATTCAGCTATGGTTTCAATTTCATTCTAAAGAATTCAAAGCTAAAATTTTCAATTAAAATTTTGAAAAAAAAATCTGCTTCCAGCACGCAGAAATGACAAATGAATTTGGGAAATGTTTTAAAACAACCCTCTAAAAAAAAAAAAATTTTGTCAGGTTTTTATTTTAGATTTCTTTTGTTTTCCAAAATTAGGTGTCATCTTTCAATCAGCACCACCACAGAGGGTGAGATTTGTGTTCACTGTACTTGCATGTGTAATGATGCTGGTGTAATTCGCAGCAGATGTACATTTGGGGAGAAATTATTTTCCTCTGGATCTATTTGTGTGGGAGGATGAAGTACGGTTATAATGAAGGTGCTGTGGGAGCTGAATGACTTTGCATCTCAAGTACAGGTGCACTTGGGTGTAACTTAAACATAGTTTGCCATCTCTCTAAATGGAGCATTTATAGCCAATTACACTTGTCATTCACCTTGCAAATACCTCTATCTAATTTAACAGCATATGCAGCAGGCAGAAAAATAAAGGGTATTCTATTAGGTGACAGCAGAACAGAGGTGTAGGTATCTGTGTCTGTATATATTGCACATTTGGCAGATTTCTCATCTGAAATAGAACTCAGATAGTGGCCTCCAGTGCCCTTATTCTCCCTGCATCACAAGCCTCCTGTCAAATGCAATTTCCTCCAGGAAGACATGCATCTAGCTGAGACTTTCCAAAACCTGTCCAAGTGATTTGGACATTCACTTCTCATCAGTATTAACAGCAAATGGGCAGGAGCCTCTCCTAAATGCCTTTGGAAATCCCTGACACGTTTTTTGGGCGCTTTTTTTTTTTTTTTTTGTGGCTGTTAAATGACTCTTTGGGCAACCTGCACTAGAAATGCCAAATTTGCTTCCCTGTCCTCAGATATTCTTAATGCCCACATACCAAATGTCAAGATTTTTCCTCAAACAGACAGCTGAGATGGGGTAAGAGGGAGGGGAGAGACGGACTTTTGCCGTGTTTGGATTAAAGGACAAAGGTCACATTCCAAAACTGTCTCCTCCGCAGAGGGCTGTATAGAGTAATTTTAGGATGATCCCACAGTCACTGTCATCTTTGTGTCACCGCCCCAGGCAGGGATGTCACTGCAATGGGAACAGGGATGCGGAGGAGTTATAGGGCTGCAGTGTCACAGGCACTAAGTCACTGCCCCGGGGAACGCCAGCACGGAGGGGAGGGAAGGTGAACCTCCCTGGGAACACCCGGCTGGGCACCCTCACAGGGAAACAGAGAGGAAATTCTGACATCCAAACATTCAGTGTTACACCTCACATCATGCCCAGCCCCACTCACCGGCCCAGCAAACACCCGTCCTGTCCCTCAGAGGAAAATGTGAACTGAAGGAAAGAAAACTCATCTGTAAACTGACACACCAACTTGAGAGCCAGAAAGAGGCTTGGGAGAGATTTCGTTCCTGTTCTATCCAGCTCCCACTTTTCACAGCCTCAGAAGGCAGAAGAAAGCCTTGCAAGCCCCTTCTCACACCAAAGCACCACAAATTCCCTTCAGACTGCACCACAGAGCTGAGAGCAGCTTTTTCCTTTCAAAGCCCTCCCTAACAAACATTTCTGTTTGTCTTAACAACAAACAGAAATGCAAATAAGTGAGTAATATTGAGCTTTATAAATCCATTACATGCCTTCTTGATCTGTTATTTAACTGACATCCCTTCCCTTTTTTTAAAATGTATTTCATGTGTCTGTTTTCTTTTCCATTTCTCTTATCACTTGTATTTTAATAAACCACATGTCCAGATTCTGTATCTTCTTTAGCAGCCGGAGAAGGAGATATATTTGTTCATTGGAGTTATTAAAATTCTAAATATCTCACTCCTTTTATTTGATTTTAGTGAGATTCCAGACATTTTCTCAATACCAAGAAGATTGGATGCATTGGAATATAACTCTGACAGAAGTCTCGCTTCGAAACTTTAATTTTAGCTCAAACCCCATTAATTTAAGATTTCCCCAGAAGATCTGGGCAAGGTGAACTTTTTTTTTTGTGAACTATTTTCAGCCCTAGCTTAAGATGAAACTAAAATTGAGGGTTTTTTGCTTCTTAACAGTGATGGGGGGGGGGGAATATAGACAAAACCTGAGACGATTATTTTGCTTTCATGTATATTTTAACTCCTGGCAGAACTCTTGATGGCCACTTGGCTTAAGCAAGGACAGACTTAAACCTTCAAATCTGACATTTTGGGCGTTATCTTCCCAGTATTAGTGGAATAAACTACTTAAAACAGAGTTCTACTTTCGTGGGGGCCTCTCCCTAGTCTGTCATTGCTGACTTTTACACAGAGAGCACATTATGTTAAGAGGCTCAGCTCAGCATTTCCAGTCTTAGCTACCAAGAGAGACACCAGCAGTGATTTCTCCCCGATCCTTTGAGAGACAGCAGTGATTTGTCTCCTGGTTTTCTCTCAGCTTTCTGTGAACTCAGTCTCCTGTAGTTTTGTGGATATATTCACTGGATGTATTGCTCTACTCACAGCTGTTTAAAGGTACCTATTGGCCAACGTGGGAGTTGGAGGAGTTTATTCAAGTAAGACTGCAAAACCCGAGGTAATTTTAATTCCTCCCCTTGCACACAGACCTTCCCACTCAGAGTAAGAACAGTAGGTGCACGTTGCAGCTTCAGGGGAAGAAAGTGCTTGCAGGGAAAACTTCAGAGCAGTGACCAAAATCACGGCCTGCCGGTCCCATACCAGTCAAAACCTGCCTATCGCTTCCTAATGTCATCTCAGAGCTGTTAGCCACAAAAAAGTTCAGAAGATCAAACTGAAAGAGGGTTGATTTCCATTAGATACTGGGAAGAAATTCTTCTCTGTGAGGGTAGTGAGGCCCTGGCACAGGTTGCCCAGAGAAGTTGTGGCTGCCCCATCCCTGGAAGTCCAAGAGTAGGGCTTGGAGCAACCTGGTCTAGTGGAAGGTGTCCCTGCCAACGGCAGGGGGTGGAACGAGGTGGCTTTAAGGTCCCTTCCAGCCCAAAACATTCTGTGAGTCAATAAAGAAGCCCTGTTTCAATTTACCACCCATCCCCTTGGGGCCACAGTGGAAAAACAGCAAAATTAATGCTGCAGGCTGCAGAGTCTTCAGTCACATTGCCAGAGAGAGCTGGAATTAAGAGTGCCCCGCTTTGCTGCTGTTATTCCCAGTGTTATTCCCAGGCCTTTCCAAAGCAGCCCAACAGCAGTTGTGTCTGCCTCTCACAGAAATTACTGTGAAACTCACCCTTTCTCGTGGCAGCATTCTGCCACCTGCCTGCGCACTCTGCATTTCATCCCGGCCAGGTCATCAATCTCCAGCCTCAGCACAGCTCTCCAGAGGGGCAGCCTCCTACTCACCTGTCCAGGCTGCCATCCAAACACCCTCCAGGCTGAAAAGAGCCAGAAGCAATTCATCTCACCCTCACCAAAGCCTCTGAAATGCTCTCTACGTGTTCCTCCACTGATTGTAGACAAAGCCCGGGTAAGATCACCTTGCTGATTTTTACACAGTAAAAGTTAGGGAAGCAGATCCCACCCCTGCCTTATTTAGACCCAAAAACACTGTGCTGCAGTGAGTGTCAGCCCTTTAGCCTGTCTTTCCATCTCTTTCACATGATTAATGACAGGTCTCACCGTGATGCCGTGAACGCTGGGCTCTGTGCTCCCAGCAGGCTCTCACTGAGCACTGCACCCACCACATCTTTACCCGGGTTTTATTGTTTTCTTTCCCTCTAAGATCTCAGTGTTCGTACAAACTCTTGCACCCAGTCACTGCTGGTTCTGCAAATAACTTCTCAATGGTGCACCTTTTTCAAAGGGATTTGAGTGATTAAAAAATCAAACCACTTTAAATTCACACACAGAGCTTTAATCTGAGTCTGCCAGTTGCAGGGTCTCGGAGCTGAATGCACACACAGCCTTTTGGCTCAGCCAACAATCTGCAACAGTCTGGTGCTGGTCTGGGTGTCTTCCACAGAAAATCAACAGCAGTCAGAAAGTGCTCCATGAAGTCCCTGAATCCTCCTGGAATTCCTTTTCTGTGACTCAGAGCCCCAGTTGGATCTGGTTGGGGATGCTTACTTCTTTCTTTTGTTTTGGGGTTTCCACCACTTCTGGGCCACGAGGGACAGAAAGGTGCGTTTCCATCCTGAGATGATGGATTGAAGGCATTGTCAGATAGCAAAGTACTCCAATATAAAGTATTGAAAATTAATGCAGATTGTCTGCTCCACAGCCAGATCCCACTGATCAGAAGTGCTTATGTCAGACTTCATCCCAGTTTTGCGACCACACAGTTGTTACACTCACCCACAGCTCCAAGTAGTGTGGTTTGTGTAGCTGGAGTTTGGTGTGCTGAGAAGAAGAGGCAGACTGCCTGTAGCTTGCTTTGCAACTAGCTGGAGGCCAGCAAAAAGACAAATATGTGGCTGGTGAAGCAAATTCTCTATCTTATGTCTCATACTCTGCCTTTGAGATACAGCTAAGCAGGTCAGAGACAGCCTGGCCGTGTCAACCTACAGAGCATCCCCTTCCCTGGATGAAGGCAGGAATCCTGTGGCGGTGTGTTCCATCCATTCCAGCTGCCTCAGCAGCCTCCTGGCACAGCACAACAGCACTTTTATCAGAGAAACAGGGCCGGCTGCCACCACCAGAAACCCAGCAGCTGGACTGCAGGTGTGTGCCGGCTGTACTGGGATGAAGGGCTGTTCTCAGGGGGCTGGGGTGACACAGCAGCATCTCAGGGCAAGGCTCTGGGAGGGACAATTTTGGGAGGTCAGGCGGAGGAGCAGCAGCTCAGGGCTGTGCAAGATCAGTGTGCGCTGATGGAGGGCCCAGGCTGAGGGACAGGTGACACGGTAGCACCTCAAACCTGCACCAGCACAGCCCAGCACTCTTGAAGGGTCAGTCCCATGAGGCCGGGGATTGGGAAGTGCCTCAAACCTGCAACACCATCGTGAAGCGCTCTTGGAAGGCACCGTGGTGCAGGCATGGACAGAGCATTCCCTTAGGCCTGCCCCAAACTTGATGTAGTGCTCTTGGAACGCCGAGTATGGGAGGTCGGGATTAGGGATCAGGGCGGGACACGCAGGGCATAGTGCTCCTGTGGCACCATTCGTGTGGTGGGGACCCACCATCACCGCAAACGGTGACAGGCTCCTGTGGATCCATCTGTGTGGCGGGGAACTGCTGCCATCTCAGGACAGGCAGCCACCATCGCCTCAGGGCGGGATATGCACGGCATGGATCCTGTATGGCCTCAGGGCAGAGACCCTTCATCCCCTCAGGGCACAGACCCTTCATTCCCTCAGGGGACAGACCCTTCATTCCCTCAGGGGACAGACGCATCATCCCCTCAGGGCACGGACCCTTCATCCCCTCAGGGCACGGACCCTCCATCCCCTCAGGGCACGGACCCTCCATCCCCTCAGGGCACGGACCCTCCATCCCGTCAGGGCACGGACCCTCCATCCCTTCAGGGCACGGACCCTCCATCCCCTCAGGGCACGGACCCTCCATCCCCTCAGGGC
>JAWMRA010000048.1:6098990-6141593 GCA_035584735.1 Pseudotriccus pelzelni
ATCCCCTCAGGGCACGGACCCTCCATCCCGTGAGGGCACGGAGGTTCCATCCCCTCATGGCACGGACCCTCCATCCCCTCAGGGCACGGACCCATCATCCCCTCATGGCACGGACCCTCCATCCCCTCAGGGTGACTCTCCCGCCTCCTCAGGCCGCGCGCGGGGAGCGTGCCGGGGGCGTGGCCCCGCTCAAGGCCACGCCCACCCGCTCGGTGCGGAAGGGGCGGGGTCCGGCGCGGCGCGCGCGCTCTCGTTGCTCTACGGAAGCCGGGCGGGCGCGCTCGTGTTAGGGTGGCCGCCCCGCGCTGGGGCCGCGGGAGGTGTGTGTGTTGGGGGGGGGGTCCCGGGGGTCACCGGACGGAACGGGCAGAGCGGGCAGAGCGGGATGGCGGCGCCGTGAGGAGCTCGGTGAGCGCAGGTGGACGAGGTGGGGGGGGAAGGGGGCGGCCTGGTGCGTGCGGCGGCGGGAGGCCGCGGTTGGACAGCGCGGGAAAGCGGCGGGGCGGAGCGGGAGCGTGAGGGGAGAGGGGGCTGAGGGTCGTGGGGCTGAGGGTGTGGAGGGGGTTGGTTACGGCGCTGGCGGTGTGGGCTGCGGGAGTTTGGGCTGTGAGGAGGGCTCGGCGGGGCTGCGAGGCCGCCGTGGAGCGGGTCCCGGGCGGGCAGGGGTGAGGGCTGGGGGGCCGAGGGCACAGCGCGGGGGGTGCTCTCCAGGGCTCTCACACTCGGTGTCTCCGCTCTCCCGCAGCTCTCCCCGCACGGACTGGATGCCCACGGGCTGCAGGGCTCTGTCACACGCCGCCCGGGCCCTCAGCAGGGGCGCAGGGCTCTTCTCCCCCCTCACACGGGTCCGCCTGCCCAGAGCCTTCTCCCGCTGCGTGGGGCTCGGCGCCGGGCGCTGGTGCCGGCCGCTGTCACAGCCCGTGTCCCTGCAGGGCGGCGGGGCCGGGGCGTTCCCCTTCTCCCTGTTGCTGAGCCCTTGGCCGCGTCCAGCCTGCACGGCCGCGGAGGACATGGCCGAGCAGAGGTACTGCGTGGACTACGCCAAGCGCGGCACGGCCGGCTGCAAGAAGTGCAAGGAGAAGATCGTGAAGGGAGTGTGCCGCATCGGGAAGATCGTCCCCAACCCTTTCACGGAGTCTGGCGGGGACATGAAGGAGTGGTACCATGTCAAGTGCATGTTTGAGAAGCTGGACAAGGCCCGGGCCACCACCAAGAAAATCGAGGACATCACAGACTTGGAGGGGTGGGAGGAGCTGCAGGATGAGGATAAAGAATTAATCAACAAGCACATCTCAGGTGAGACACAAGGCAGCACCTGGGTCGCTTTTCTACTTGCTTTCAAGTTTTGCCACCCAGCTGTGCCTTTACCACAAAATTCTTATGGATGTATTTGTGTGGCTTAGGGACAAAGTGGGTAGTGCTGCTCCAACCTCTGTCTCAGCCCTGTAGGAAAGGGAAGAAATAGTCACTTCTACAGAGGCACCTCTTGATTCATTTGTCACAACTGACTGTGCAGAAGATCTAAGTGGTTTAATTCATGGGCAGATAAATCCCAGGAGAAAGCATCGGTTATTTTCCACTTTCAGCTTTTTCCCTGATTTTTAGTAAACTACATATTCTTTTAACTTTTATTTTCTGAAAAACATCCACTTTTTTTTTTTTCTTCCCCAGTTCCCAGTTCTTTTAAGACTTTGTTATCAGTATATCATAGGTAATATGTTGAGGGATGTGTGAGATAATTTCTGACTGCCTGTTTGAACCTTGCTGGTTTGCAGAAGCCAATTCCAAGGCTGGAAGTACCCCAAAGAAAAAGGTGATAGTCCAGGCTAAACTCACTGCCACAGGACAACTGACTACAAAAGATCTTGCCAGTCCATCACCAAAGAAGTTCTCTGGCTTCACAGGTAAGATTTAAGAAACGGATTCTGGAAAATTAGTTTCTTCTATTGACTTGGCTCAGATCAGTAGTTTTTTACCTCTAGATTCTTTAGTCTTAATTAGTCCTTTAAAGTTCTGGTTTGTCAGAAGTTGTCAGTGAAGACTGTCAATCTTGAGAGAACATCGTGAGAAATGTTTGGTTTCTGGAAGGAAAGGTTCTGCCATGACCCCCACTGTCAGGCTGATGTCCCCCTGACTCCATACAGCCTTCATCCATTGTCCAATTCCAGTCAAACTGAAGGTATAGACTAAAGTTATCCCACGTGGAGCTCAAAATCTGTTAAGAAATGGTCGTGGTGTTCATGGAAGGGAAAACTGTTACACTTCAGCAGCTTGTCCTGGGAAGCAGCTGCCAGAGGGGCAGTCAGTGTGTGAGCTCTGACTGACCTGTAGCTCCAAACCATCCAGAGCACAGGTAGCCACAACACAGCCAGAAGGATCAGGATATTAGGAGAGAAAATGGGATGAGGACATTTCCCTCCCATTTTAGAAATGATTTTATGAAAACATCCTGCCGTGAAGAGCAAAGGCTTATAAAGTAGAGGTAAAACTGAGGCATCTGTCAGCTGGAACTCCTCTACACCATGGTTTAATCATATTTGTCTGGTAGAATTAAGGCCCAGAAAATTTTGGTTTAATGTAAAAAATAAAAGTAATTAAAAAATAGTAGGGTTTTTTTTAATTATAATAAAATGTAAAGTCACACATTTTGGGATAGCACACGTCATTAGTCAGTTCTGAAGCTTTTCCAGCAACTTGTTCTGTGTTTGATGCAGCCAAGCCAAAGAATTCAGAAGCTGTCTCTGCAAACTCTTCCCCCAAGTCCAGCCTGTCTGCAACCAGGTGTGATCCCAAGCACAAGGACTGTTTGCTGCGGGAGTTCCGGAAGCTCTGTGCCATGGTGGCTGAAAAGCCAAGCTACAATGTGAAAACACAGATCATCCAGGACTTCCTGAGGAAGGGATCCGCAGGAGGTATGGGTCCTGCGTGGAATTCTCAGTGTGTGAAAGCCCTGCCAAAGTCAACCCCGAAGGTTTATTTCAAAAAGGAAAGGTGAAATAAACCGGGTTGCTGTGCTGTCCCAGCTGCCTGCTGTGGTGATTTCTGAGCAAACTGTTTAAGTAGCAAATTCAGACCAGAATGTCTCGCTCTGGTGTTGTAGGGAACGTTCTTAGGTGCCAAATTTAGTGCTGAGATCACATTTGGAGGAAAATTGTGGGTATTTCTGCCTAAAAAAAAAATCTCCTTTCACGTGAAGCAGAGCAGGATGGTGCAAAAGAGGAAGGCCCAGCTGTGGGTTTCGTCCCCAGGGCCATGCAAATGGGCACAACCAACCAGAGCCTGTATGTGCAAATAAATTATCACACTTATAATGGTCTGTGCTTTTTATTTTCCCCAGATGGTTTTCATGGTGATGTATACTTGACCATTAAGCTGCTGTTACCGGGTGTCATTAAAATAGTTTACAACTTGAACGATAAGCAGATTGTGAAGCTGTTCAGTAGGATTTTTAACTGCAACCAAGACGAAATGGTCCGGGACCTGGAGCAGGTGAGTACAGGCAGCATTCTCTGCATTTCAGTCTTTGGTTATGGAAATTCTGCAATGCTTTGGGTTTTTTACTCCTATTTTAAAGTGATAGCTTGACTGTTAGAACGGGAGACGGTGGTTTATTTTGGTTTTTCTTGGCTTCAGCAGTTTTCACAGCATTTTGTGTCATCTGGAACCTTTAGAAAATCATTTTTGATGAGAAAGAAAGATACAAAGTCACCTAAATTAAATCCAACTTTAGAAAGCAAGGCTAAAGTATCTGGGCAAGTTGGGCTGCATCTGTTTGTCTAAACTGCTTTGTCTGGCACATTCCTGTAGTGGATTCATATTATTCATTTTGTAACATCACCCATCAGAAATTGGGATTCAATTAGGATCTGTTACTGTGAGCTGCAGTTGGTGGGTACAATTAAGCTGCACTGGTACAGTTGCAAGTGCTCACCTGTGCATGGAATCCCTGTGGACTGGAGCTGGTGACTGACTGTGCACGCTCTGATTCATTGCACGATGGGGGAAGTGGGTGAATTAGATAATGAAGGTAATTCTTTCTCACTCTGTTTGTTGCCTTGGTACATACTGCCTTCTAGTGACTTCACTAGCCTGTTTCAGATCCTTGCTTTTACAGGTGGATTCATCCTGAGGAAATAAGGGGTCTGTGATGCTGCAGTGAGAAATGGAGCCATGAGATGATGTTGGTACTTTAACTTACTGTTTTTAGCGAATGAAACAGCTGAGCAGCTTTGTTCTGTGTCATGACAGCTTCTTTTAATGTTTGATTCCAAATTCTTCATGCAATCCCAGCATCATTCCCATCCTTTATCCTGGTTACTGGAATCATGCTGAATCCCCAGTGGCATCCCCGCTCTGATCCGCACCCTCGTTTTGTTTTTGGAGACAGGGAGATGTTTCCGAGACCGTCCGCATCTTCTTCGAGCAGAGCAAGACTTGTCCTCCAGCAGCCAAAAGCCTCCTGACCATCCAGGAGGTCGATGAATTCCTAATCCAGCTCTCAAAGCTCACCAAGGAGGATGACCAGCAAAGTGTGCTGCAGCAGATCAGTCGCAGGTAAGGGAAGCAGTCGGTCTCTGGAGGTTTGTCCTACCACTAGGGGTGGTTACGTAGGGATCACGAGCTGGAATAGGTGAGAAGTTAATCACGAGCCACAGAAACTGAACTTCATAAGCCACTGTTAGTGGTGTGATTAGGACACCTTGACTGCTGACCAGCAACAGAGAATGTGTATGGCTTCTGTTCATGCCAGAGAACTTCATCCTTGCCTGTCAGGCCACTGTTCAGTCAGCACCAAACAAGTGACTTGCAGAACAACTACCCTAATGGTGTTTAACTGTTAATTAAGTTGCTTTTCTTAGATATGTTGGGAAATGCAATTAAGACTTGTTAAAGATTCTTGGTCTGGCTTGGTTTGTGTTGTTTTGAGGCTGAGTATGTTACTATCACTTAGACTTGATGCATCAATTAAATACATTTTGGATGGTACATCAACACTGAGGCAGAATTAATACTGGCATTCAAGCATAAAGATGCTAAAAAGCCTTTTGGATGTTCTGTTGTGCCTCTGAGGTGTCATTAGTAATGCGTGCCCTCATTTAAGTTTAAACCCTCTGTAAGGGGAGGACCTTTCCTTTTAAAGAGATCTGGCTCCGTTTCTTCAGCTGGAAAGTGGTTCAGTTAAGTATCCACCATTGCTGAATCTTCTCTTTTATTCTTCAGGTGTACAGGCAACGACCTGAAATGCATCATCCGGCTAATTAAGCATGACTTGAAAATGAACGCTGGAGCAAAGCACGTGTAAGTCTGACGTTCATCGCGAGATAAAACCAGAACCGCTCGTTTCGTCAGCCAGGAGCAGCAGCCCTGGTGCTGATCCGCGTTCCCCTCCTCTCCCCACTCTGTCCCAGGCTGGATGCGTTGGATCCCAACGCCTACGAGGCGTTCAAGGCGTCGCGGAACCTGCAGGACGTGGTGGAGCGGGTGCTGCAGAACCAGCAGGAGGCCGAGAAGGTGCCGGGGCTGAAGCGAACGCTGAGCGTGCAGGCCTCGCTCATGACCCCCGTGCAGCCCATGCTGGTACGTTGGCTCCCCTCCAGCCCAGCCAGAGATGGAGCTCTGGAGTGCTGGCAGAGACCCCCGCCTGGAGGGATCAGCAGCCAGAGAAGTGGCTGTGGGCACTGTGAGCTCATAGTGATGATTTTTTGTTTGATGCCATTTCGTAAAGCTTCTGCCAAGAGGCCAATATTCAGTGTACTCTGTCCTTGCACCTTCAGTGCCACTGCCAAGCTAAAATCGTGACTTGCTTTTAGAAGTGACCTCTGTGTTTGTTTCCTGTCCTTCAAGAAGCTGATCCTTTCTCTAGAAATACTGTTAGCTTTCCACTGGATTAGAGATTCAAATAAGTTTGGCCTTTTGTTGGAACGAATCAGAGTTAAATATTTACTTCTGGGCTGCGTGCACTTCTGCAAAAAGCACAGTGCTTATTACACCTTTAAGTGTTTGGAGGAGATAAGCACTGAAAAGCTGTAATTATCTGGGCATCTGCAGGTGATTCTAAGTAAATGAGTAATTAAGAAAAGAAAAACTTGGACTAGCTATCAGAGACCCTGGACAAAAATATTTACAAGGGAACTGGTAGTTCCTTCATGAACTTAGGGAAAAGTATCTTGATTTCCAATGTATCACCTGAGATTGTGTCTTCTTTCTCCCCCTGAAGGCTGAAGCCTGCAAGTCCATCGAGTATGCCATGAAGAAGTGCCCCAATGGCATGTATGCTGAGATCAAGTATGATGGGGAGAGGGTGCAGGTCCACAAAAATGGGGATCACTTCAACTACTTCAGCAGGAGCCTCAAACCCGTCCTGCCACACAAAGTAAGCACCTGTACCCTGGTTGTGCCAGCTCCTTGACTGGATTCCACAATAGTTTCTTTCTATAGGAAAGGAGGATTCCTTCTCTTGTAAACTTACGTCTAATTTATCTAGGTATTTGGAATCTGGAAAAGCAACACTTGGTAGAATTGTAATCACTTAGTTTTGGTGCACATTAGGGGCGTGAAACCCAGGTTAAGCTATCTGCCATAGTGCCCTCTTTGTGAACTGCGTTTAGGGAGCCTTGATGCCAGTTGGGTGACTTGGTTCTCTTTATTCAAGCCTTATCTGTTTATTTGTAGGCTGTGCTGTGTGTGTGCCATAGTAAAGCCAGTGCAGATGTGCCCACATGTGCCTCAGACACTTCTGGAGAAACCACCTCCATTGGAGTGAGTCCTCCTCCTCAGCCAATAGACTTATTTTTCTTTGTTTTATTTTTTTTTAATTTTCACAAGGTAGCCCATTTTAAGGACTTCATCCCTCAGGCTTTCCCTGGTGGGCAGAGTATGATCCTGGATTCAGAAGTTCTGCTGATTGACAACAAAACCGGCAAGCCACTTCCTTTTGGGACGCTTGGTGTGCACAAGGTAAAAGAAATTAAATAAAACCCCCTTTGTTGTGGTTGGAGGCTCTTATTCTGCTGACTTAAAGGCACCAGTATCTTATCACAGGGTAATTTCAGAGCTCTGGTGCTTGCTGGAGCATCTGGGGAATAAATAAGATAACTGAAAAGGCTGATATTAATGAAAAGCTACTGTCCTAATACAATTGATTTTATATTAACATGATCGCTGGCAGGACGGTAAGAAAACTTCAGCTCAAGATAAATATTAAAAAAATCTTTGGTAAACCTTGCAATTCTGTGATTTCTCAAGCCAGGATAAGCAGAGCGGGAGCCCACAATGATGCAGAGTATTTAATCCACATGATTGCTATGTAGAGCTTGTGTCTGGACTAAATGGGGGTGAGGAAGAGGACAGTAAAGTGAAAATTAAACTCTAAGGGCTTAGATTAGAAGTAGCCATTAATTTGATGCCTCTAGAAATCTGCTGGGTTTTGTTGCAGCAGCAGTGACAGATGTTGCATTGCCCCAGGTCATTAATATTTGTGGCATTATTTCCCTGTCACCAGGAAATTAACGTGTTTTATCTCCTTAGTTTGTGCTTTGACACATTCAGTCTAAATCTTAATTCTCAGAATGCTCCTGCCTATTAGACAAGGCCTAAGCTTATCCTAACTAAAATATTACGGAGATAAAAATCCATCCTTTTGTTTCTGTTGCTTTTCTGAAACTCCCTGTTGCTGCTTGCTGTGACCGCAGATTTCTTTTAACGGATCTTGCCTTCCAGAAAGCTGCTTTCCAAGATGCCAATGTTTGCCTGTTCGTGTTTGACTGCATCTACTTCAACAACATCAGCCTGATGGACAGGTGTGTCTCTGGCAGGTGTGAGAGTGGCCTGGCTGGTTTCCCAGCACGAAGCCACCAGTGCAGGGGAACCAGATCATTTTGGCTGTCGGACTGGCCGCTCACCCTGTAAAATTGCTGCTGCCTGGGAGGGTCCTTGCTGTGCCCAGGAGTTTCGCTACGGAGCTCCATCTTGCTCTGCACTTCCACAACATTGGAGTCAGCTGCATTTCAGATAAATTGGGTGTGGCTCAGTACCAGCTCATCTTATGTCCTCTGAAATTAAACACAGAGTTTCTGGTTTATAACTTCCTGGGTGAAAGTAAGAATGAGTTGTCCTCTCTGGAACTCTGTAGGATAAATCCTTTAATTACTTACATAGCTTTATTTTCAATGTTCACGTGACTGGTACTTCATGTTAAAGTTGCTGCTTGTCCCTAATTGCCCATTCCCTGGTTTAGGCCTCTGTGTGAACGTCGCAAGTTCCTCCATGACAACATGGTGGAAATCCCCAACCGGATCCTGTTCTCGGAGATGAAGCACGTCACGGTGAGCTCAGCGTTCGCTCCCCATGGCTGCACTGCTCCTCTAGCACACAGCCTTTCTTAGGACTGTGTCTGCAAATTGACCCTGGCAGAGTGGTTCTGCTTCTGCTCTGTGGGCAGGGCTTCTTGAGCTACTGATTTATGTAGCACCTTGGGTTTGGTGGGGAGGGTTTGGATGTTTTGGGTGGAGAAAGCATTTGGGGAGAGAGAAGGTTCACAGGTCCCAAGGCAGGTGGGTAGAGAAGGAAGCAGGTGCTGCTGCCTGAGAAAGTCTGATCATGTACATATGGGACATCTCTGAGGGGTATTTCTAACAAGCCAGCCCTTCTTGGAGAAGTCACTGAATGTGCAGCAAAGAGATCGTGTAGGGAATCCTGCTTGGAAAACTGTTATGAAGTTACCTGTTCCTCTGTTCAGCTGCTTTGGGTTTAGTGAACCACTGCTCTAAATAGAAAGCCTGGAGACCCTTTGGCAGTGCTGAGCTCACCATGATTCCTCTCCTTCTCAGAAAGCTTCAGATCTGGCCGACATGATCACCCGAGTGATCCGTGAGGGACTGGAAGGACTGGTGTTGAAAGATATAAAGGCAAGTTCACATTTACTCTTTCCTCTGTATGCTGGGAATTGGGGAATAATAACAATCTGTGGGTGAAGCACACAAGGCTGAGCCCTCTTGGAACATCTCTGGGTTTTGTGGGTGTTGACACGCAATCCAGGTTGCTCCTTACATGCTGAGCACTGCTGTGCTGCTGGGCTGGATAGAGGCAAGGGCTGTTTGAGGAGCTGCTGCCCACCAGGTGACCTCTCTGAGGGGGCTTCTTGCCTTGCTTTGCACAGGGAAATTATGAACCAGGCAAGCGACACTGGCTGAAGGTGAAGAAGGACTATCTGAACGAGGGGGCCATGGCTGACACCGCTGACCTGGTGGTGCTGGGAGCTTTCTACGGACAAGGCAGTAAAGGCAAGTTTGGAGTTGGCTTACGTTGGAGATCGGTCAGTTCAGGAAACTCTCAGGCTGCCTCCTGTTCCTACCAGAATGAGACTGGCTGTACAGTGATGATGTGCTGCAGCCCATCAGGTGCTGGGCTGGGTTCACTGTGGGGTTTTTGGCACAGCAGGGCTGGACGGGCTGGGCTGGGCTCTTGCTCTGTACGTGGGTGCTGATGCCCTGGAGCCATCACAGCCCGGCTCCCTTTGACTCCCGAAGACGCAAAAGGAGTTTGGCTCCTTAACTTTGCTTTTTGGAAAGCCGTGGCTTCTCCTGTAGATGTGACCCACCCTACTCTTCCCTGTGCAGGGGGGATGATGTCCATCTTCCTCATGGGCTGCTACGATCCCAAGAGCGAGAAGTGGTGCACTGTGACCAAGTGCTCCGGTGGCCACGACGACGCCACCTTGGCACGTCTACAGACGGAGCTGGACATGGTGAAGATCAGCAAGGTGAGAGGGGCTCTGGGGTGGAGGGGAGCAAAGGGATGCTCAGCAAAGGGCTGAGCTGGTGTTGAGGGGCTGGTTAATTGCTGGTTTAAGTGCTCTGCCAGGAAGGAGCAAGAGTTAAAGCAGATAAACCGCTCTGACACGAGTGAGGTGTCAGCACAGCTGGCTCCTGATGAGGCACTGCCTGGGATTTGTACTCAGACACTGAGTGGGAAGCCAGGCACCATCTGTTTCCTGCCTGGACAGAGTTTTATTGGGAAGGGTACCAATTTTGGGGGGCATATTGCAATTGGCAAAGACAGTCACTAGATGGGGCTGCGGGAGAGAAGAGCTCGATGGCTCCATAACCTGATGTGTTGGAGTTCAGGCTTTTCTGACTGGCTTATTTATGTGAGGAATCTTACTTTTCAAGACTCGACAAACAAACAGAGAATTTTAATATTTACCTAAAGGTCATTTGCATCAGGCTTATAGAATCTTAAAAGAATGGGTAGTTTTACATGAATCACAATTGGAGCAATGTTACTGTTACTGTTTCACATACAAATGACAGAAGTTGAGATTTGTGTTCCAGGTAATATTTGGGATTTTTTAGATGAGAGAGACTGCTGCAGACCAGGCTAAAGCAAGGCATTCTATTACCTATATGTCGATTTACTTCTAGATTATGTTTCAGCAAGTTTGGTAGAAGTAGTTCATATATTGTAAGTTCTGTCATTTTGGTTTTGTGCTTTAATTAACAGGATCCTACTAAAATTCCACGGTGGCTAAAAATAAACAAAATCTACTACCCAGACTTCATTGTCCCAGATCCAAAGGTAGGTGCTGTCATAATCATTTAACTCCATTTCCCAGCCCTGACATAACAATCTGTTTCATGTCCTTTAAGTGTACAGGTTGTCTCTGATACAAAATCAGTCTTCATACTTGGAATGGAAAATTAAGCACAAGTTTCATCTCTCAGTCTTGCAGGTGCATTTGAGGCTAAAAGCTTCATGAAGAAATCACACCTGCAGCACTTTTGGGAAACATTCTCTTGCATTAAATCCCTTCCAGAAGTGAACTTACTTTAAATTTGAGAAATGAAAAATCTGACTTGAACAGTTGAAGCACAGCTGTAACCCAAAAGTTGCTGCTGTTTTAGGAAATGGATCGGTCTGCTTTGGGCTTGAAAGAAAAGGTGTTATTTAGAAATTGGCATTATATGTTAGTGAAGGATCTTTGACTTACTGGAAAAAGTAGGTTTTTCTGATTAAGGTGATCCAGAGGGTCAGTTTGTGTATAAGGAACGGGGAGGGGAGTTATTGATCAGTTGCTTCATGGGAGAACACGGGAATGTGATGTGACCTCCTGCCTGGTGTGTTCAGAAAGCCCCGGTGTGGGAGATCACGGGGGCTGAGTTCTCCAAGGCCGAGGCCCACACTGCCGACGGGATCTCCATCCGCTTCCCGCGCTGCACCCGCATCCGGGACGACAAGGACTGGCAAACGGCCACCAACCTGCAGCAGCTCAAGGTGAGCTAACAGGTGCAGGAGAAAAATCACCTGAGCAAACGCTCCGGGGGGAACAAACAAGAGGAGCCCCTGTGACTCCAGTTACAGCTCCTGTCTGGTCAGACATTCACGCTCTGTTTTGGGGGGCAGGAGCTGTACCAGCTCTCCAAGGAGAAGGCTGATTTCAGCATTGGTGCCGGGGAGGAGGATGAGTCCACAGCTGGCAGCAGTGGAGAGAACGAGGGGAATTCCAGGTCTTCCACACCTCACAGCAGTATTAAAACCCCCCCAAACAAGTCACCTGCAAAAGCCCAGAAGCCAGAAGGTAAGATGGTGCTTCCCAGGAGAGGAGCCTTGTGGGGATGTGCTCTGTGTTTGGGGCAGGCTGGGTCAGGATCTTTGCCCTCTGTCAGAGCTTGAAGCTCCCACAGCACCTTCCATGTGCTTGTCAGGGATAACGGGCAAAGCTGTTTAGACCTTAGTTTGGCCTGTGCTATTCCCAGCATGGATTGAGTAGCCACAGCTCTGAGGTGTGCTGGGATTGGGGAAAGACGGGTGGAAGCAGCACTGATGATGCCGTTTTTAGGTTGGTGTTCCCTGCTCCTGTTCCTGCACGTCACATGCCCTTTGGTTAGATGTTTTTGGCCATGAACCAGTATTTAATTTTATTTGGATGGAATTCATGCATATAATGGGACACCTGCATGGAGGTGATTTCCAGGTAAATTGAGTTTGTGTTTGTCACTGGGGAACAACGTAAAGCAAATTGCTGAGCAGTTTCAAGGACAGTGTGGTGACAGCACAGCAGGCAGGTGGCAACAGCATCCTGGAAATGAGGGCAGGAGGTTCCCCCACACCATTTACAGTAGAAAAATGTGTCTTACTGGTTACATTCTAATCCATGGATTTCCCAGAAAGAGGCAAGGAAAGTTTTCCATTTTACTGTCTTCACTCTCTCCCCCAATGTTAATACACAACCAGTATCTGGACAGAGCACAGAAATGAGACAAGTGTTTTGTTTTCAGAGAGCAAAGCAATCCTTGCATCCCCTCAAAAATCTGAGGAGAAACGAGGGGAGAAGAGAAAAGCATCGGAGATGGAGGACAACGGCAAAAAGGTACAGTTGGCTGGACAGCAACCACTGTGGGGTGGGAGGAGGCTGAGGCAGTTCCGTTGTCTGTTCACTTTTCACCTTCCCCCTGGAAATTCATCCGTCCTTCCCTCCCTCAGCACCCACTGCTGGACATTTTCACGGGGGTGAGGCTGTACCTGCCGCCCTCCGTGCGGGACTTCGAGAAACTGCGGCGCTATTTCATCGCCTACGACGGGGACCTGGTGACGGAGTTTGACACGGCCTCGGCCACCCACGTCATCGGGGACACCGATGACAACCCTGGTGCTCAGCGTGTCTCTCCCAGGTGGATCTGGGAATGCATCCGGAAGAGGCGGCTGGTGGCCCCGTGCTAGCGGGGCAGTGACTGTCCTGGCACAGGAGCAGCCCAGAACTAGGTAGGTGGAAGGAAAGGTGCAGCTGTGGACAGACGTAAAATAAAATGCCAGCAGAGGTGCTTACAAAGATCCACAGCGAACCTATGGAATAAATTAAAACAACTCTCTGAAGAAATGTCACTGCTGAATCCGATTTTCCTGCCCACACTGTAGACCCCTGCCCTCGCCCGGGTGCTGGGTTAGTCTGCTCGGGTTTTTAAAATTTGGGTATTTTTATAGATAAATAAAACTGAAGCAGTTTCTCCTTTGCTCTCAGGACTTATTTTCCAAAGGTTATTCTCTGCCTGGACAGGAAAACAGACCACCCACTGTGTGAAAGTGTTGGCTGCTGTGCCAGCATAATTTTGCTGTGTGGGTACAATTTACCCAGAGGTCACATGTCCTGGTTTTGTCTTCTCTCTCCTGCCCCTGACACTCCACTCAGGGCTGCAACAGGAGCAGTTACACCTTGGTGTAGGTTTCATGTTAAAACCAAATAAGCTGCTGTTAGAGCAGCTCCTGTGGCATTATCCACGTATCCTCCTGGAGGGTTTGTTTCCCAGAATATGTTGCTCTTGTGCTCTGCTATTCATGTGGCAACAAGTACAAGCTCAGAAAGGAACTCCAGCACCTCAATCTTTTAGGATAACTGAGACCTCGTGGGAAGCTGTTCAAAACTATTGCAAGTGCTTGAATATTAATGAAATAAGGAAGGGGGGAGTTGGAAATAGTTATTGCTTTTAACTGCTTTGCAAATGGCCACGTGCATTTGCTGTCAGGTAGCTTTTCTCCTTCAACCTCCTCTCTACTTTGTACCCCCCACTAATAATATTTAAGCAGTTTCTGGCTGAGGTTCAGCAGTAGCTGCAGGATCTCGGCTTTCTCCCCACCTGTTATAACAGAGTCAGAAACAAGGGTAACTAAATCACATTTCAACTTTATTATAAAATTATAAACCAAGCTTCTGTACCAAAACTAGTAAGTTTAACCATCATAGTACCAAGAGGATTTAACAGAGAATAACATGCCCTTTCAAGTAGAATATTAACTTTTGAAGTCTTTAAACAATGTACAGTGTACATAAAGCACATAAATATTTCCATTTACTTTATTAGTTCAGAACATTATATTCCTTCGCATCATTTATCAGTTTCCTCCAGATTTTGATTTTCCTCGAAAAACAAGTCACATATCCATATATCCATAAGTGGAGAAACCATTTTTCCAAGGGAAATAAGAAGAGTCCTCCCTTCAGAAAGCACATTCTGGAGTCACTGGGTGTATCTTCTCATCCTTAAAATTTCAGGCAATGATCTGCAACTTGATTTATCTGCTGTAGAAAGTAAGCCTGCCCTCTACAAGGCAAAGCACATCTGTCCATAGGGGAATAATCTTCTTCCTGCTAAATTCCCCCAGCCCTGAGTTTTATGAAAAATATGACAAGATGAATTTTCACAGTGAATTTACTAAATTCAGCACTTTGTGTATTCCTGTACCTCTTGGAGGTCCCTGTGCCTTCCCCAGGAGTAAACACAGTCACTGCTTACCTGCCTTTCTTTTTAACGTGATGCACCAATCGTACCAGTTCCTTCTCATGCTGGAGCCTGTTAAACCTTAAGCTGAAGATTAAAGAACAACCTGACCAGGAAAAGAGGTAAAACTCTGTGTTTAATTCAGTAAACTGCAATAGCTGGTGCCTTTTAGTGGAGTTCTGAGACGACCTCAGCACTGCAGGTTCTGCTGCCCCCTGAGCCACAGATTCCTCACCTCAGGTGCTTTCTTGGCTCCAGCAGAGCACAGACCCTCCACTCCTGCAGCTGAATTGCTGCTCATGCAACAGGCCCTGGTAAAAACACGCAGTTTAATTTGCTGTGGACATTGTTATCACTCACTGCATGAGGAGCTTTGGTGCTATTCCTGCAACTGCCCTTCCAGCGTTCCAGGAGCTGTGAGGGGACACTGGGATTTGTGCTGTTCCCTGCTGGCAGCCAGGCAGGAGTTTGGTCTGAACATGGAATCATGACCTCTCCCCAGAGCCAGACAGCAAAACCCTGCAGCAGGAGGTTCCCAGCTCCACAAATGCCTTGCAATGAGTGCACAATCCCACGGTGATGGAAACTTAAGGCATGAAGATTCTGAAGCTTGGCTGTGCAGCAGCCAAACACGCCAAGGGGAAAATACACCAGTTATGATCATCTCTGGCAAGGCCTTCCACCTGCACACGCCGCCCAGGAGAGCTGTGAGGGCCTGCAGCTGTCAGGGATCAGAGCAGGGACCCTCACCAGCAGGAAGGACAAAATAACTCCTTTAATAGACAGTCTGAAGGGAACAGACCTGTGAAACAGCCCAGGAGGAGGGGGGGAAGCTGACCTGCAGTGGTGATGGCTCATGGCTTTTCCTCCATGATTCCCTTCTGAAAAGTCACCTGTACTTAAATATGACTGTGTAGCAATGGAGGCCTCACTCTCTCCAGCTGAGTGGTTCCCTCACTAAACCCTGGGGAAGACTCGAGCCTTGGATTCGTAGCTCCTTCAGCAAGTGAAGGCAGTTCAGCTTGTGCTGGGAAGCCTGTGGAGTCAAAGCAGTCAACAACAACCAAACCACACACCTCCCTCCCCGTGGCACAAACAAAAACCACCACACAGGGCCAGGCTGGATGCTCACAGAGCCTCCCTCCCAACAGTTCTCAGCAATACAAAGACAACCTTCATATAAAATGATACATTTTTCCACAGTTGTTGCACTAGGCTGGAATTGGGAAAAGCAGAGGCAGTCTGCCTGTCCTGCAAGCACAACATGGTTTTACATTAAATTAAAAATAAAAGTACAATTTACAAGCACAGTGACATTTTAATCTTTGAAAAATCAAGTTGTTGCTGGGTGTAGCCTGAGCAGCAAAACAAAGGACACTTTTTGAGACCCCAGTTCACTTTTATTATTCAGAGGAAAATACAAAGCCTCTGGAGCTGATCTTTGTGGTGGAAAGCCGAGCATCCATCTGTCCTCGGCAGAGAGGATTGAGTTATCCCGGGAGGTGGGTGGTTCATGATTGCTGGCACTGAGCTCCAAGGAGTGCAGGCACTGTGGTGTAAAGCACGATGGTGGGAAGAGCAGAGGCGAGCGTGGCTTGAGCAGGACAGTTTTCCCCAAGGCTTCCTCCTTCCCTCCCTTCCAGCGGGGTCTGTTTGTAACTACTTGTAGCGATGTGGACCATTTCTCCAGTAGCAGAGGAGGCTTTAGGGCATCCCCAGCCCCCCCAGTTATGTCCTGAAGACGTGCACGGCCCTGATGACGTACTGGCGGCAGATGGGACACTCGCTCATCCGCTTCCCGCACTTGGTGCACGTCACCATGTGCCCACATTCCAGCAGGACACAGTCAATGGGCGCGTCCATGCAGATCCTGCACAGGTTGTCCTCGCTGCTGGGCTGCCCAGCACCACCTGAGGGGACGGGAGACCACGGCTTGGTGAGACACAGGGAGGCATGTCGGGTTTGTGTGAGCCCAGTGGGCTCCACTGAGGGGCTTCCCTAATGGACTTCTGCACATGGAAGGGCTGCAAAAGACCCCCCCTTGTGTCTGCATCTGCTCCACCAGAAGTTTTAGCTTTTCCACTGAAAACACCACTGAGATTCTCAGCCATGAGGCCACTGAAGCAATGTGGGTCTCTCCTCCCAAGTAACCAATAGGACAAAAGGAAATGGCCTCAAGTTGTGCCAGGGGAGGTTTAGATTGGATATTGGGGAAAATTTCTGCCCCAAAAGGGTGGTCAAGCATTGGCACAGCTGCTCAGGGCAGTGCTGGAATAAATAACCCCGGGGGGATTTAAAAGCCATGTGGATGTTGCACTTGGGGACACGGTCAGTGGTGGCCTCAGCAGTGCTGGGGAAACTTGGACTTGATCTCAGGGGGGTTTTCCCAGCTAAACAAAACCAGGATTAAGGGTATCACTTACCAGTTTGATCATCCATGTCAGAAACTGCAACAGAAGAAGAGAAAGTGATTTGGTGAGAACTAGCTGGGGCAGAAACATTACCAGGCAGGGGCTGAAAGCCCTGAGGGAGTTGCTAAACCAAAACTGCTTTTTGCTGATCCCCACGAGAGGCTCAGGCTGGGCTCTGAGCACAACAGGTTCAACAGCTGGCAAGAAACTTTCTCCTATCCTGAGCTTACACAACACTTAAGGCTTCCCAGAGATAAGCAGCACTCCAAAGGCATGTCTCAATTTTTAAGCCCTGGAATGTGTGCAGAGTTTGGCTCCCTAGTGCTGCACCTGCAGCAGCCCCTCATGCCAGTTTCTTTGGTGTTACACAAGCACCAGGATTGTTGGGACACACACAGAGGCAACTGTGATTAAGGGAGAAGGATAAATTCTACCAAAAGCACAAGATAACAGGAATATAAACTCAAAGCAGGTGTTTTAAATCTTGTTTCACTTATAGAGGACAATGCTGAGAGAGATGCATTTCAGGAAATGAGTAGTCTGGACAGCACTGAGAAACAAACCTATGAAATCAGTGTTAAAATAAGTTTCTCTTGTAAATAATGTACAAGTCTGTGTGATTGTTAAGTAATGCCCTGGAAGTGCAAACTGTCACCTGAAAGTCAAGCCAGGCACATTCTCTGTGCACCCCTATCCCCTCACGTCTCCCTGAGCAGGCCCAGCGTGTGCAGCAGGAACGCTCCTGAGACAAGACAGAGTCAAACCCCAGCTGTGCAGCCACTGTCCTGGGCTCATGCTCTGAATTTCCCAGCTGCTTTTTGGGCACAGTTTCCTGCCTGGGCAGGACATCTCCCTGATCACTTTCCCAGTTACCATGAGTGCAGAGGGAGGAGCTCAGCCCAGTTACACAGCAGCTGTTCTGTGGCTGAGGCAGTGCCCAGGGGGATCTGCCAGGGCCACACACCATCCGAGGTGAAGGGTGCGCAGCTCTCACGCTCCTGCCACAGGGCAGTGGCTCTCCTCAAATAACTACAAGTAGTGGTGAGCAGAGTTCAGCTACTTTCATGGGCAAAACACTCCATCCTTCCTCCCCGCTTGCACAAAACAGAAACATTAAGGTAAGCTCTATTTCCTTCTACAACTGTTGCAGGAAAAGGGAAAACCTGGAAAACAGGCACACATTTGCTAAGTTTCTCACCTAGATGCTGAGGGTCTTTCTCTCTGTAGAGACGGGTCACCCTCTCCATCAGCTCCCACTTTTCACAGCAGCCTTTGTAGGTGACGAAATTGCGGGCAAGGATCTCCTTCAGCTGCCGCACGGAGAGCGCGTTGATGTCCCCGACGCTCCTCAGGTCGGAGAGAGAAGCCTTCCTGCCCTGCACCAGGTTGTCTTCAGAGTCAGTAGACTGGAAGGGAACAAATGGAATGATTCTTGTCCTCAACACCTAAACCCACAATTTCAATATCTGCACGAGCAGGAATTCGTGTCTGGATGAATATAACTGGCTACTCTGAATTCCTCCATCAGAAACACAAGTCTTAAGATAGAAATAAATAATTTCTATTATCAGTGTCCACGTGACACCAGTTTCTCCTCTAGGTGTAGGACAAGGTGCTGCCACAGGAGGGGGTTGGTTGGGTCTGCCAGTGGTCAGTCTGTTACTCTTCAGCCCCCCATCTCTGTGTATCAAATACAGCCCAGGAAACCTGGTATTCCTTGTCATCCAATTCCAGGGCGCACAAACCTGTGTCTCCTCCTCTGCTGGTGCTTCCTCTGCTGTGTCCTCAACTGCTGTCTCACCGACTGGGCTGGGAGGCACATGACCATTCGCCTACAAGAGGAGATAAAGCTTTCACCAACGGTGTGTCTGTGGGTGTCCAGAGGGAAATCGGCTCCAGTGCAGCGTCCCTGCAATCCCTGGCCACTGGAAGGACGAGTGCAGCACAAGGGACAAGCCAGGCACACTCACAGAGCATTCCCCGTGCAGCACTCACACAAACAGAACTTCCTGAAACTCAAGTGCAGCCTCTGAACCTTTAAAGCCTCAGTACAGAACCTGTGCAGTAAAATCCCGCAGGATGCTCTTGTGGGGCTGGAGTAGGAGGAGACCAAATTTATACAAGTGTGCATATATATGTGTGTATATGCAATCCTTCCCTGAGTGTCACACGTGTGATGTCAGAGCTCTGACAGCACCTGAGCTCTCAGTGCAAGGCTCTGTACAACCCTCCTCCAACACAGCTCAGAGTCTCCAGATCTTCACAGTAACCAGACAACCCCCTCCTCAGGTGGGTTCTGGAATGGGCAAACAGGAGGAAAAAAAGCTGAGCAGCTGCTCTGGGCTCTCCATAAAATGAGAAGTGTAATTGCATCTGACTCACCCTCAGCAGCCTCCATTCCCCTCTGGTTTCCTACTGACAAAGAGACTGTAATGTTACCATTCTACTTATCCAGGTGGGGACTTGTTAATATTTACAGAGCACAAGAATAACAATAATCATCAAAGAGCTCAAACTGTAGCAGGATGTCATGCAAGTAGAGACAAGAAGCTGAAACGTATCACGGGGCACTAAGGGAAGACAACAGAGCTGGTAAAAACTGGAATGGCAATATCCAGAAAACCAGGCAATTAAAATGCCTTTTAATGATTTGTAAAAAAACGTTCTCCCAGGAAAACTCCTCCTTTGAACTAGATTTATCTGCTGAGGAAGCAGAAGGTACACACGTTTTCAGGGAACTAAATACACCTATTAACTTTGTAATAGGACAAGGAGCAGATGTCAAACACTGAGTAAACCTCCCACAGCAGAAAGCAGAAAGACAAACAAAGCAAGGTCAATAAAAAATAATTAAGCTCAAATGCCCCTGACGAGGTTTGTCAGAACTGCAGGTTCATCATAAACCAAAGACTTGGCGACAGACTCAGGGTTTGTTTGGTTTGGTTTTTCTATTGATCTGAGTGCAGGAGACACCGAAAACATCACCCACTTCCTATCATCTTTCTCACCAGTCCCAGTTTCCAAAGTGCTTTACGCTGTGCCTGCTGTCTGGCACAGGAATTAAAGAACAGTATCAACCATTTCATTGCACCTGCATACGGCTGTCAGGAGTTGTCAGCCCCAAAGGACCAGGCACAGGAGCATCTTTTGGCAGTGTAAGTGTGGACCAGGGAAAACCCATCCCAAAGCAGTGCTGCTGCTCTGAGAGTGAACACTTGACATGGTCAGCGCTGCCCACCGAATTCAAATCCACTAATGAACGACACAGCAAAATTAGTGACAGCAAGTCACAGCTTTACACAGCAAAACCACAGGCAACATCTTAGGAGTTCATCCAAAACCAGAGATGAATGAGTTTGCAAAGGATGGTTCTGGCCAGAGACTGTACCTGTTGGTGCTCCTGAGCTGCTGAAGTTGAGATGGGATCTGCAGACACCGAAGACTCCTCGAGTGAGGTAGAAGAGGACAGGCTGGTTGGGGGGTGACTCACAAAGTCTTGCTGTCCAGAGGCTCTGGTATTAAATGTGCTTGTTCTTATCTGATCCTCCTGGCTAATTACAGGCTGCTGGCCAAGAATCAGAAACACCAGGTCCTCCTTTTCACGACAGAACTCTGTGGAGATCTCATGGAGGGCCAAGTAGTCTCGCAGGTCCTTCACCTTCATCTTTATCAGCTCTTCCCGCTGGAAAGCCGTGGCTCGGAAGCGCTGGCAGAGGTGGCAGAGCAGGGGCCCCCCCTCGGGCTGGCTGGAGCAGGACGTGCAAAAATTCTTCTTACAGTCCAAACAGATGTGCTGGTAAAGAGAGGGGAAAGGAATCAAACCCATCCTGTGCCAGTGGGACACGGCAACCTCCCGTCCGGAAGCCAAAGGGAGCAGCAGCCTCTGCGAAAGCACAGTCAAAACCCTGGGATTTATGGAAAAGTGCCCAGTCTGCTCCCCGTGTTCCTAAGTGAGGAAAAGGCCTGATCCCTGAGCAGATCTCTTCCTTCCTCATGGTTCTTGGAGAAGCCCCACTCACACCCCATTTTCCCAGAATGAAGTGTTATATTCCCAGTCAGTTCCCTCAAATGGCAGCAAGTTTTCTGCACCTGCTCATTCAGTCTGAGCCAGAGGAAGTCAGGAGATCCCTCTGTCTTGCACGGGAATTCCAGCTATTTGTGCATATTGCTCTGGGCATTCAGAAAGCTCCAGCACTGGAGGGAACTACTTAAAAACATTTCTCTCTTTCATAAATGTAATACTTGCTATGAATGACCTCCCTCCCCCCTTTTTTCCCCTCCAATTTGCTGCAATCACTAAAAGAATCTTTCTTTCACCAGAAGAGGGAAAGGGAGCAGCAAAGCTTACAGTGTCTGACGGACATCAAAGAACTCAGCATTTATTTATACAACAAAAATAGCTTATTTTGAAAATAATGCACCCACTGTGTGCCAGTTAGTGCTAGACAGAAAGTGTTGGAAGTTTTGGAAATATTAGGCCCCAGACTTTTAAAAACTTTACAGATGAAATTCTGTTGTTTAATGTTTATATTTGATACTGTTCTGATCTTGTCACTCAGGGCTCAATTTTCAGAAGTTCCAAGCACTCACAGTCCGTGTTGACTTCTGCAGAAACTTGACTGTTCAGCACTTTGGAAAGGCAAATTCTACATTTTCCAATAGGAATAGCAGCAGAACAGCCACATTACGTGCCTTTTAAAAAGCCCTGAGGGAAAAAAGAAGTGGTTTCAGTGCTGGTTAAAGAAGGTGATTCAGAGTCTCAGAGAAGCCAAGCACCTCTATGAAACCCTGACATCCTGATCCTTCCTTTGTGCAAGGAAAAGTAGACACATGGAGTTGGAGAAGCAACAAATACAAACTCGAGGAGGACAAAAGAAAATAGTTTTATGAATCGGTTCCAGTGATTAAAGAACATCTCTAACTACACAGTTCAAAGAGAGCAGATGTTTCTCATGTTTTACAGGGTGTAAATACCCTACTTGCAAAATCTCCTTCTGATCCCCTGGAAGCCCCCTGGCTCCCCACACACCCTTACAATTAACACCAACAGGCCTCTCATTTAGACCCTGGAATACACCCACAGTTAGTGGAAAGAATCCCCATTTCCTGCCCAAGCACTTTTAAGACATGAAAATTTTTACCACAGAGAGAATCTCTGGTCATGCCAACTTGAAACCTCATCCCAAAACCCCCGTCTGGGGGCCTGCCAAGGAAAAGTGACTTTCATCAATCACAAAGCAAGGCAGGAAGGGCAATTCCCCCAAAACATCCAGTTTTGAGAAGTTTTCCTTAACTTGGTCATTATAAAAGCCATTAATATGTAATTTTTTTTTGACCCTGCGATTACAGGAGCAATCCTGTTTCTCGGGAAGTTTTCAGGGCAGAGACAGGAACTAATGCTTGTGTGTGTCTAGGGCAGGGGAACAAACACTCCACAAAGGCAGAGAAGTGGAAAATAACCTCATTGACAACTTGCCCTCTCTCAACTGTCCATCTTTGACATGGCAGAAATCAGAAGAACTGAGATGAAAAAAAACCAAGCAAAGCCAAAAAATAAAACTCCAACAATAAACCCCTCACAAAATAACCCAAAAACTCCGAACAACCCCGCTTTTCTCTGGCAGGGGGAAACCTCCCCATGCCTTGCAGATTGCCAAACCTGCTCCAAAGGGAACCTCTGCATGGCCAAGGACTTTCCAGCCAGAAAAGCCCTGCTGGAGCACTCCCACCTTCAGGTGTCACGTAAGCAGGCCCAGCAGAAGGGCTGCCTTATCCAAAGCGCTCCTTGCAAGCCACTAACAGTAATGACAGCCCGCCCTGGTTACCAAATGATACTTTGGAGAAGTCAAAATAAAGCCAGGCATGTCTCTGGCTTAGCAGTTCAGCACTAGGCTTCATCTGCAGACAAAAAACACTCCCCAGCCTGTATCTGAGCACCAAGTGTTCAACCAGGCACAGCTCAGCCTCCAGCAGCTTTTACAGCTTTGATATATTTGCTGAACTCTGACCACAAGGGCAGTGATTGGAGGCTCTGGGCTCTTCAGAATGATTAATTTAAGGTGTTGTTGTAAATTAAAGCCTGCATCCTTTAAAGATGCTCCAACAGTTACTGGAAAGTAAGTACATGTTCCACTCAAATGTCCCCTACCCTAATCCTTCTGGTAGGGGCCAGATACCACCACTCTGCTTTTTGGGGTGTTTTGTTTGTTTGTTGGGTTTGGGTGTTTTTTTTAGAGCAATCTAGGTTATCCTTATGGTCACCAGTGCAGAAGGAATTAATTTTTATTCACTCTATTTCAGAATAAACATGAACTGGACCCTAGAGTTCAAAGGTGCTGCCTCTCCCGAGAGGGAACACAGTTTTCCACACTCTCCTTGCAGCACAGGGAGATTTCATACACTTCTCACTCCACAGCAACAGCCCCAAAGAATTATCCTGGCTTACAAACACATCCATGTGCTGTAAGTCATGTGTTCAGTCCCCTCTGGAGACAAAGGCCCAAGGGGTGAGCTCTGTCAGACCTTCCTGTAGCTGTCCCAGCATTCCCACCTGCAGCCATCGAGCTCCAGCCGCTCCCAGAGATCCTGCTCAGGAGCTGGGGTGGCAGCAGGAAGGTGGGAGGGAGGCAGTGAAGGCTCTGTACAGAGCTGGAAAGGCAGCTCATATAAAACAGGTATTTAAGAAAATACTGAGGAAAATGGGGCCGTGGTTCTGGCACTGCTGCTGTTGAGTCCACCCTGAACTGGCTGAGATGGTTTCACCACAGAAGCAGAATTATCCACATCCATTATCTGCTATAATGCAGAACAGCAGGCACTGGATCCAGGATAACTCTTTCCACAAGTATTTGTAAGGACAATCACATCAATGAGGACAATGTTGAACACAACACTACAGAGTTCCAGGCAGGGACAGCACCATTCCAGCTGCCCCAGCACCAGGAAAAGTCTAAGCATACCTACATACCCCAAACATATCACCATATATACCCAACCCCCCAATACACTACCAAAGTTTGAATTTCCAGTGATTTCTGGAGCAACAACACTTCCCAGTGCAAAAATGCATCCGTATCCCTGTTCTGTGAGAAGAAAGCAACAGCCCAGACTTACCATTTCCCACATGGGTGTCCTCGTGCATGAATAAAAATGTGCACAGAAAAGCAGTTTATGAACTTCTAATCTAAAAGGCCTGTGGCCAAAATTCACTATTATTTGTGCATTCTCACATTCTTAAGTTCAGTAACACACTACAGATCAGACACTTCTTAAGCCACAGAATGTGGATGCAGAACAACTTTCCTGCCTAAAACATTTTCAATCAGCATTACAGGACCCGCCATGCCCAAATAATGCAAATCCAGGCAGGATTTGCTGTCGAATTAAAAGTCCTGTGGCAGCAATTATTTTGGTATCTATATACTCACAAATGGAGTTCACAAACAAGATAATATAAATTTGGGGTTGCCTTTGGCTTTGTTGTGTTTTGGATTTTTGATTCAGCAATTCTACACACACCCTCAATAAACTTCCCTGGCTTTTTCAGTTTGAGCAACAAGTTTGGAAAAGAGGCAGGCAGATGAAATCACAAACACTACTTAAACATCTTGCCAGAACTTACTTATTTCGTTTTTAAAAGGGCATTAGTGCTTTTAAATAACAATAAATCACATTTAAGCTAATGCTCCTTTCAGTGATTATCAGCAGCTTGCCTTTTTTCTTTCGAGCCAAGCCTGCTGAAGGTTTAAGCGTTTCCAGTCACATTAAGGATTCCTAATTGCGAAAGAACGACCGAACATCCAGAAGTCCTTTCCCACACGGAATGTCCTCAAAGAAGCGGCCCCTGGCGAGAATCCGTTTCGGCGGTTAAAGGCAGCAGGCGAACACTGCCAGCACTCACCTTGCTGGCGGAGCCGCCGAACTGCATCCCGCAGCCTTTGCAGCTCTGCTCGGGAGCCGTGGGAGAGGGGAAGGAGCTGTAGCCGGGGTTGGAATAGGCCTGGGCTCGGGCTGGCGGCGGCTGCGGCTGCATCTCCTCGGGTGAGCCGTCCAGACAGAACCAGTTACAGCAGCTCGCCCACATAGTAACTGCAAGGGGGAAAACAGGTTAGGAACGATACCGGGCACGGTGTGAGCTGCGGTCACATCGCCCAGCATCATTCACTGCTAACAGTGTCTTAGTTAATTTTGATCCTTCCTGCAGCACGATGTGCCTTTGCTGGGAAGGCACAAATACAGCCCAGGATACTTATTACTAGAATTTCATGTGAAGGTAAGAAAAATTTTACATTCCACTTGGCTGATTCTAAGTTTGCCATAACAGGCTGTCTCTGTTTCACATAAGCTGCAATACCTTGGGTTTTGTGCATCAGGAAAAGAAAACAGAAGCTGGAATTATGTGGCATACAGCAGTTAAATAAAATCATGATGGTTATTCTTCAGCTTCATCCTAAATCCCTCTGCAGATTTACAGCTACGATATCCTAAAAGATAAAATAAAAGCAAGGACAGTGGAGCCACTGATTTCACACAGTGCAGTTCTCAGCTGAATTTACAGCATCACAAGGCTAAATCATCACACAGCGAGTCGATATCAGTAATGTACGAAAAATCAAATACTGGCTTCCAGTAACTTGCTTGGGAAAACAACTGTATCTGACACACACAATCACTTGTTTATTTTTTCATGTCAAATTATATATATATATCTATACACACATACATATAAACACACACTTACCTGAAATCCTAACAGTCCAGTGCAAAAGGCTCAGTTTTGAAGTCTCCCAAGACCACCTATGCAGCAATATTCCAAAAATACACTGCTATAAACTTGCTTTGGGGAGTTTACAAAGAAATCTGAATTCATCTGGGCATTCAGTTTCTGGAGCACACACCATGTGTCATCACTTATGGGTAGGCAGAATACAAATTGCCTCCTCTGCATTTCTGCTCTCACACAGCAGTTCCTGGACTGTGTTTCTTTTATGTCTTAAAAATCAGGTCCATCACTGAGAGCCGCTCAATTTTATAAACTTCTGGAAATCAAACACCCCTAAGCTACACAGACAATTCACTCCTTTTCCCCTCAGTCAGTATCACCACTGTGAAACTCCAGATTCCCAAGGGAACTGGGCTGGTATGAATCCTAAAGGTTATTTGCTATAATATACCAACCCACTGTTCTGTTCTCTTTTTTTGTTTATTTTAAATCTTTTGGGCTGATGTACTTGAATTGGGAAGCTTTTGCAGTCTGGTGCCGTTCCAGTGGCAGCTTTAGTGGCATCTCTAATCCTTTCAAACATCTCGCTGAATTTGGCCGGTCGGAGTTCCCGCTGTCCCAGGCACAGCCTTTCAAACCCCACAGTGTGGGCTCAGCCCGGAGCTCTCCCTGCAGGATCAGCACATTGCAACGCTGAAGTGAAAATCTCCACGTTCATGACACGATGCATTCCCGGTGTAACCGACAGGCACATCCTGCACTGCAGATTGCACTCAGACTGCCAACCAGACCTCAATAAATACTGTGAATTGCACTTAGGCTGCCAACCAGATCCCAATAAACACACGGAGGGAAGTGCTCCATGAGCTGGAATAACCTATCACCCATCTCTATAAGCTCTGCACTGCAATCTAACAAGTACTTTAGATGGCACAGATAAAAGAAAACAATTACCCCTTTTCTCTCTGCACATTAATTTTCAAGCTCTCAGTGCCACTCAGGAGTTAACACAGCCTTTATATCACAAAAATACGGAAATTCTGGTTTAAGTCGTGCTCTTTGGAGGTTGAATTTGCTCCTAGGAATTGCAAATCTAAACAACGTTAGAGCTGCACAGCCAAACAAGCCTTCACAACCTCCACAGCAGTGGAAAACTGTGTCCAGAGTTAAGCTCCCTTCCTGTTTCAAGGACCCCTGCAAGCTGAAGGCCACCCACGATAAGAGAATACACAAATGCTACTGCCTGCCCCCAAAAACTGTTTTCCAAAAAGAAGACAGCCTACTAATTCACTCTGGAACATTGCAACATGTCAAACACTGGGAAGAAAAACACAAGGCAGCGAACAGACTGGGATAAAGCAAGACAGAGCTCAGCATTCAGCTGGGGTTGTAGCTCTGTGACTGCCAGCAAATTAAAAGGCCGACAAAAAGGCTCAGACGTTTCTTTAGAAGAACCTTAATCCTGCTCAACTACAAAAAGCATGGATGGGAAATGTCCATCAACAACTAACAACCAGGACTGTCCTCTGATCTGGAACATTTTTCCAAAGGTATCTCCTTTTTTGAAGGAGGGCCCATCTCTGTACCTTGTACAACAACAGGAAATACAGGTAAGGCTCAGTGGCTGCTGCAAGAGGGATTTTTCCTTTGTTCTGTACAGGATCAGCTTTAGACCTGAGGAAACAAGCCCAGCCACTGGGAGAGCACTTAGCAAGCAGAATTTCACAATGAAATTTCAGGATGGCAGTTTCCTTGGTAACTCTACAGCCAAACTACTCCCCGATTTATTTTCTTACCTGTTCAGAGGTACCTGGTGGGCACCATCCAGGAGCTGCTCATTTCCCTGGGTAGTTGTTGCAGAGGGTCAGAACTGGAAAGCCCTGCCCTGTGCAAAACCTGTCTGTGCCCTGCGCAAAACCTGTCTGTGCCTTGCAGATCAACATCTGTTCTGCACCCAAGGAGCTCCACAGCTCCACTGAGGTGACACAGAAATGCCCACTGGAAAGGGCTGGGTAAATACTTACAGTAACCTGACTAATATCACCATGACAGCTTGGAAAAGGTAATGACATCATGGATTGCAGAAATCCTCAAGGAATACCTTGAATAAAAGATGTTGACTTACTGGCAGGACCGACACTGCAGGCATTACTGATCCCAGCATTATTCCTGGACAAGATGCTTCTAAGGGCTAATGGGAGCCACAGAAACAACTGTTCTACCCACGGACCTGAGCGTGGGTTTGGCAAACTGGAAGTCACCCAACAGTGACTTCTGGCAGCCAAAACCTACCTGCCCTAAATCCTAACTGCGTGTTGCACTTGGAGCATCTGCCAGAGCAAAAGGAGAAGGAGTTTCATCAAGGGTGGAGACACAAGATCAAAGAGTCTGTCCCGGACTTGCAAACACATCCACCCACATGGCAATCATCACCTTGGGAAGGGGGACTGTTTTATCTCCTTTCCTGAGACGCTTTAAGGAAAGCCAGAAGAAATCCAATGAGTACTGGCAGGGAGTTGCTTGCCATGTTCTGTGGGCAAAGCAGTGCCAGCACTCCCTCATGCTCTGCTGGAGTACATTTATTTATTTTTCCAGTATGAAGCTGTGGATGCCATTACTCTCTTCACTGAATTTAAAGAGAAGAGTGAAATTCATTTCATTACCTGTTCATTAACACATTCTATACAACATCACGAGTTCTGTATAAATTTGCAAGCGTGATTTAATTCTGGAGGAAATACCAGTGATGTCAAAGATTTCCTCCCATACACAGTTGAAGACAGGGTTCCTAACGCAGGCCTGGATTCTTATGCTTTCCATCCTCGTTTAAAAAAGTGTTTGAACTCAGGTTCTCACTATATATGCAGTGTTACTTCCATAACCTTGCTGGAGTATCAGAGATCACTGCCTACACACAGGAGTTATTACACATGTTCTTTGGATTTTTATCAAAGGGTAGGCTATGGCTGCAGAGGGAAACTGCGGTTTATGTTTGAATATAAAACTTCCCTTTATTTTCCTAAGGGTACAAACAATAAGGGACTAGAACAAGCACAAGGAACATCTCAGAATCAGATTCCAGCCCTGTATAATAAAGCTCTGGAGGACCAGGTCTGGCTTCTTTTCCCAGCCACTCAGGAATTCAGCAGCTGGAATGCAGTAGCACCAAGGAGACACTTAAGGGATCAAAAGGAACTGAGCTCCCAGAAGCAGCTGATTTTACTCCCACATGAGGAGAAGCCACAGGAACAAGTACTTCTGCTCCTGAGAGGCCTTTAACCGCTGGAACAGCAGGGCTGATGACCCTTGAGGCTCCTGCAGATGGAGCAGGGTGCCAAAAAGGGAGGGAGATGCAAGGCAGCAGCTTCCAGTGGTGTTTGCTCATGGGCCCCAAGAGCTGCCTCACACCTCCTGATTTAGAGAAGACTCTGCTCACCACAATGAGCTGCTTCTCCATCAGCTCCCTGAGCCATCAAGCTCCTCCTTTCACCTCCTTCATCAACAGACCATCCTCCTTGCTACCTCCTTACTGCCTTCAGAACCTGCTGTGATCAACTGCAGATGCTCCACAACAGCTCCTGGCCAGCCTGGCATCCACTGTGTGGCTCCACCACAGCAAAGCCACGGTCATTGGTAACACAACTTCCAAGGCAACACACCCAGACTAGGATTACACTGTTCCCAACAGCAGCAGTTCCTGCCTTTTCCAGTGGCTTGAAGATCACTGAAATCTGTTCAGGAGGCCAGGAAAAGGCAGCGAGGCTTTAAAATACCCATGTATTGTCTGTGAACTTTTAAAAGTACTATTTCATTATTAATCCATGCAAAATCAATCAGATCTCACTTTCATGAATGCGGTTCTGAAATGGTTTAAGTATTCCATGAGTTAACCATCTTGGTGCCTCATTAGTGGCACTGGACAGTTGCTCATTGTTACAATTTACTACTTTTTTTCCCAGCAAAACTGAACTGGTAAGAAATCCCTTGCTTAAATGAGTTTCACTAATAACGTAGTTTGGATAAAAATTAGTTTTTACTTGATAACAGAGCTATAGAATAATCTGCTCAAAAGCCATTTATGCAGAAAGCATTATTTTTATCAGCCTGTGTCCCAGGCACAGAGACCTGAATTATGATAAATGGGAGCAACCATATGTTAGGACAGCTGGAAAAGTCAGCAAATGAGCCACCCACAGGAAGGACAAGGGAAGGAGTTGCCAGTCTGAGCATGACATGGTGTCTCAAGCAGTACAGAGCACAAGAAAAGGAAGAGATGGGAGCAGCCCTGGCTGTCCGTCCTGAAGTATGTACATCTCATTTGCTGGATGTAACAACTGGATTGAGCACATCAGATTTTTATGTAGGGACAGAAAGAAATGTTTATATGAGTAAAGGCAGTAGTTTCCCTGTGCCCAAGATGACAGTATGCACACCTTGAAAAAATGAACAATTAAATATCAGCACTGTATCACAGCTAGAAACAGGAGTGTTCAGGGGGGAGAGACACAGATTTGGGGTTGGAAGGAGGAGACATCTTTTCATTTTGTTCTGTGCCTTCCAAATGCCAGCAGACATTTCCCATCTCTAACCAACCCAGCATACAACAGCAACAATCCTTACAAAGACCAATACACGATTGCTCACCAGTCTGATCACCAACGCTGATGTGAGTCTAAAACCCTCCGGGTGAGAACCTGCCCAGCTGTGCAGGCAGAGCATTCAGCTCAATCCACACCGAGCACAGTCACCACGGGGTGTCCAGTGCTCCTGTAGCTCCTCGGCGAGGATTCTGTGCATTCAGGAGTGCCTGGGCTGCCGGGCACATCGGGGCTGCCCTCGAACAGCCCACACACACTCACGTCCACCGGCTGCTCCCGACGGCCAGAGCGGGCTGACACCGGAGCTCCATGTCCGCGCACCGGCTACGCCTTCCCTGCTGGATGCACACCGCGCGAGGCTGGGAGCGCAGCCTGCGCCCTCCCGTAACAATCCATCCCCAGACCCCCTGCAGCACCTCGGAGATGCCTCCAGCGGGCTCTGGGGGTCAGGACCCTCGGCAGACCCAGCAGATCCCAAGGCGTGGAGCCAGGAGCCAGCTCCAGGAGCGTGGCGCACAGCCGGAGCGGGCGGCGTGTGCCCTCGCTGGGTGCGCCGCGGCTCCGAGCGTGCGAGCCCGCAGGAAGGGAACCTGGCTGCGCCCCAGCATTTCAATGAAGGAAGTGACATCCATTTACCACGGAGCAGAAAGTAAACAGGGCAGCCCGCCGGGGCAGGGAGCAGAGGGAGCAGGGAAAAGCTGGAACGGGGCCACGGCAGCTCGGCACAGCCACACACACAGCTCGGTGAATCGCTATCGCCTGGGATTGCTGCTGAGCTGAGGGAAGCACCAGTAAAACTGCCCAGTTACCTGGTACAGAGCAAACCATCGAGCACACGAAGACCCTGTCATGCTGCTATAACCTGGTTGACGTCGAGTAAACCACCTGCATGGTAAGCCCTTGAAAAATTTGCGTACATGAGAGGAAAATTAAGAGTTGTTAAGGGTATTCTGAGGACATTCTGCAGCTGTATCACTGTTTATCAACATGCTCTGAGTAATTTGCCAGCTCCCTCCCAGCAACACTCGATGCTCTGTTTGGTAAAAGATTTCCACACAGATCTCTAGTGAAAGCACCTGAAATCCCACCAGCACAAAGGAGCTCAGCTTCAAGCACCTCTTTGAAACTGGAGAGCTGCACTTCCCACCTGAAAACTGAGAAAACGGTTCTGTAAAGCTGGGTGATTTCCCAGGAAGCCGATTCCAAAGGCAGAAACAGACACTCTCTCACTTGACTCCCAGCCTTGCACCTGAATTGCAAACTCAACACTCACCTGCTTTCACTGTTCCCCCTAGCACAGGTAACACCAAATTTTCCCCATTTTAACGTGAGAAGCTTGGAAATCCTGTTTTGTAAGGAACTGGGTACCTGGGGTGAGTATTATTTCAATATAAACTGTTTATTTGGACCCAAAGTCGCACTTTACATGTTGAAAAATATTTAGATAAAAAGCTCTTCTTGCTATTAACTGTACTTACGTCTGGAGACATCTGCCAAGATGGAAATTCAGCAGCCTCCTTCCTTTGCAAGTCAGTGACATTCTTCCAGCAAATTAACACAAAACAACTTGATTAATGAAATCATGTGACTGGTTTTAGAAAATTATTTATCTTACCCAGTCTGTCTCAATTCCTTAGTCCCATACCTCTTCCCAAGGAATGTGCTGTGACCTTAGACAGACTATCTCCCTTCCACTCTCCTCCTATGCTGAAAAACAATTCAGAAAGCCCTTGTGCTCTTTCCCACTAGTTTGATATTCATCAGCAAGACTAAATTAGCAAGCTGTGACATAAAGCATGAGCCAAGCCAGGAAGAGAAGAAAGGAAACTCTGGAGAAGCAAGATGCCAGAGTACTCAGTTTTACTGTCATTCCCACCTTTCCAGCATCTTGTGTGGGTGTACCTGTGTCTCTATCCTTTGTCCCACACTCAAAAGTGACAGTGAAAGTAGAAGCTGTCCAGGAAAACTTTAGCAAGGAGCAGCCCAGGAATCCTGCACTATCACCTACCAACTCAACCAGTCCTTTTTATTACAGAGGAAAAGGGCCACGATGGATTTTTTCCTCTGTTCATTCACATTATCATCAGTCTTCTCGGATTTAGTTGCAGAGGGTCACTGCTAAAATTGTAATTGCAACAATTGCAAAATATGTAGCAATAAGTTGCTCAAGGAAAACCTGAACATTTAAATAACTGCGTAGCTTCCTTAACCAGCTTTAATCCAGGAAAGTTGTCATTCCATACTCTCCAGACTTCGTCTCAAAACCCACCTAGACCCCTATTCCATGACATCCGTGTGACAAGAGCTGGGGGAGGTTTCCTGGGTCCATGCCCACCTGGAAGGCAGGAAAGGGCTCCAAAGGCACAGCAGAAGCTTTTCAGGGAGTCGCCTCCTCCTCTCAACGCTACAAATACCTCACTCTCTCAGCAAATTTTACAATGCCCAGAATAGAAAGCTGCTGAAAATAAGTGCTGCAAAAGACTGAGTGACTTCAGCATTTGGGTATTGCAAACAAAGAGGAGCAGATCCACAGCTTAACCAGGGACATCCTGGGAACAGCTTTGAGTCACCTCAGCTTCCACCCTGGAAGGAGGTAACCACTGTCAGATGGCTCTAATGTTACTCTTCTCTTAAATGGGGGAACGCAGGGAGCTGGATAAATTATGTCACTTGGTGTTTTCATCACATCACTACAGTTCCCACTTGAGATAAAAGGAGATAAAGCTATTTCTGTTGAAATCCTGGACCCCAGAGGTCTATGATGACAACTGCACATCTTGTTTCAGTGGGACAGAAGGCCACAAACCCCCCCTTCAACTGGATAAATCACATATTCATCAACAGTTCATCTTCAGAATGAAGCACAAGCATATGGGGGCAGTTGGATGGGAGAAGAAAGAGGTGCATTATCCCAGACACGGCTCCTCAAGCTTAGGACAAGCCTGACCCCCAACCTGCAGAGCTGGGGACACAAAACTGCAGTGATGTGCCCAGAAACCCTTTTCCCACCTGGTGCACCAGGATTCTGAGAGATGGAATCCTCTACAGCAGCTGTTCCCAAAACAGAGACAGTTACGAGCACAGCCTGAAGTCTTGCACTATAACTCATCCAAGAGCTGAGACCGGGTTGGAGGTGGGACAGGACCAGCCAGAGTTACGTGAACTTTCCCTGAAATTGGGATGCAGTTGGCACTAATGCTCCAAAGACTCTGGGCTGTCACTGTGCCTCCAATACCCACTCCTCTTTTCCCCCCTTTATTCCAGAAGCTGGGGAAAAAAAAAAAAAATCAAGCTAAACCCCATGGAATTTATACAAGTGGAAAAGTGAATGTGCAGTAAGACTGCCTGTAGCACAGCTCTGTGCAGACTGGCAGGCAACCCCTAACCTATTTAACTGGAGCATGAAAAAAGATAATTTTTATTTGGCTGGACTGAAACAGATCTGGATGTATGTAACTGAGGCACATCATACCAAGTACAAACACTGCAGACTCATTTCATAGCTATGCCTACTCCAAATTAACCTGAATTCAAATCCAAACTAGGTGCTGAAATAGAATAAAATGCTACTGCAGACACGTACAAAGACCAGCACACACGTCACATCCGAAACGGTGTGGGAAGCTCTGCTCTCCCAGACTGCAGAAATACCTCTGAATTAGTCAGGAGTTAAAAAAAGGTCCAGGACATTGAATACAAACCTGAAGACTCATTTTGTTACTGAGACAACAAAAGATATCAGAATAAAGAAAGTGAGTTTATTTATGGCCCAGTCACCTCATCTGTGGACAAGTTAAAACGCCCCACCCTCTCGGGAAGGAAGTTAGTACAGGTGGAACTTTGAGAGGCACTTTGAAGTTGAACTCTTAAAGCATTTCCGTAAATGTTATCTTTGTGCCAATCTCCACTTAGCACTGGAGCATCTGAAATCAGAACTGCAGCCCTGGGTAAGAGCTGGAAAACTGAGGGAAAGTTCAAGCCTTACCATCCCCTTCTGCCAGCAGGACTAGCACGGGCTCCTTACAGCATTCACGGGGCACATGTTGTGGAAACATCCATTTCCAGCCATCCACAGTGTCTGGTTCTAGGGCTGAAGGATTCTAAATCAGTTCCTTAACCACTGCCCTTATTTGATTGCTGTGCCTCTCTCCTTCCAGCCTCAATCTCTGCAGAATATCAAGGACTGGGAAACCCAAAACTAAGCAAACTAAAATCCAGGTTTATTCAAACCTAAGCATGAACACGCCCAACATCCATCTGGTCCCGTGTTTTTGGTTACTGAGTATCAGGGTCACATCCCCAAGAGATTCCGCAAGAGCTCGCACAGGAGCTCACCTACATTACCAGCACCAACCACTCAAGTAAATGTACATTTGCCTCTTGGAACTAAAGCCATTATCCCCAAAAAAAGCAGTCATCCTTTACTGCCTTGTCTCTATATGTTATCGCAAGACTTCTATATGTTATTCGTCAAGACTTTTCAGCACCTGTGTGAAGTGCCTGCAGAGGCTGGACGGGCATCCTTTGGTGGCACCACTCACCTAATCCTGCTAAATCCACGGGCTCAAACAGAAAGCCCTGAACGTGGAATCGCTGCTGGATCCAACCTTTGTCTTGGAGAGGACATTTCCCATATACGGCCCAGGCCCGCAGGCAGCTCAGGGTCACATTTCAGTGCAGGGCTTTTGGCAAGCCCAGGCATTCAGACACCGTGAGTCAGCACTGCAGAAACCATTGGGTCTTATAAACCAATAAATCTGCTTGGGTTTGTTGGGTTCCCCCCCCCTCGACCTTTGCAGCACACAGACATCATCACGCTTTCATTTCGCTTCTCTGTAGCTGGGAGGAACGTTTCTTTCCATTCTGGGTTGGTTTGCTTTGTAAAATGGCAGACAAGGTTTTCACATTAGACTAAACTCTGCTGTTGGGGCATGAAGAACAAAACCAGACCACCTATCATGGAAGTTGGGAACAGATACTGAGCTGCCTTGTATTTTCACACAGCCGTGTTTAACAGCAAAGAACTCTGACTTTTTTTTTTAAATAAAACCTCAAAACATCGTCACCTCTGTCCTCAGAGCCCAAACAAACAACAGCTTATCTGGCATTTCAGCACGACAAAAAGTTCCCCATGACACAATCTTTTCCACCACTGACCTGATAACATCAACATGAACTTTCTTCTATTTTGAGCTCTACTTGTCTCAGTTCAATAGTTCAGCAGAAACTGCCCCATTTTTGATTACACAAACAAAATCAGATACCAGATATTCTTGGGGTTTTTTTAAAAAAGGCCTGCATTTCAAGAAATTCCATTGGGTAATTGTTTTCAGATTAGTAATGAGATAAATAATATGGGACAATGGAGGGGGAGGATTTTTGTTTCAGTTTCTAACTGTGAGCATGTGGGCCACTTCAGTTCTCTGCGCTTCAGTTTTCCGTAAGTAAAATGCAGATAATGCCCCATCAGGGAATGGAATCAAGCTAATATTTCATTATTAATATTTCATTTCTTCAAAGCACGACTGTGTTTGTAATGGAATTAAGTAATGTCAGAGCACTACCACGGCTCTCAGAAGTAAGGAACTTCTGGGAAGAAATGCCGAGAGTGAACAACCTCCTTGCACTTCTGCAGGGCATCCTCACAACTTTACATTAGAACAAAACACATAATGTATGAAAAAAAGGATGAGACAAGACGATTTTTATGCCAAATTCACATTTCACACAAGTGCAAAAGACATGCAAGTCCAGTTCGGGTTTTGGTGGTTTGTTTCTTGTTGTTGGATTTGTTTGAACTTTGAACTTTCCCAGTTCACAGTGAAAATTATGCTTAACGTGCAGAACAAAATATTACTTAAAAAGCTTGGGTTTACTTCATTGGGTACTGCAACTTAAAAAAAGAGGTGTTACTGACAAATGTGGCCTTGCAAAATAAAACCACAAAACAAATAAACAAAAAAGACAAACATTCTTGGGACTTGAGACAAGATAAGGTCTGAGGAAGGCAGCGTGTTATCAAACTGCTGATTAGGAAAACATCCAGGATTTTAGATTTCAAATCTTTTGTGGATTGTAAAAATTCCCTTTTACTCACAAGTTCAGAAAGTTCAATAAATATTTATAAACTGCTTCCTCCACAAGCAAGGACTAAAGCTGATCAGGCAAGTATACAGTAGACAGTAATAGCTGATACCCTTTTCTTCACGTTTGCTTTTACTAGGGTAATTTTTAGGAAATTCTATCACATAACACATATTTAATGTCAAGCCTGCATCTGTTATTCCTGCCAGAGCCATGAAAGCTTCAGCTGGTGTTATTAAGAGCCACATTCAGAAGTAAAAAAGCAAACTCAGGCCTCCAGAACAATGTCTTACCAAGTGATTTTGGCTTTGGGCAGAGCAGCACAGAGAGAGAGACAAGGGCTCTTTCCAAGAACAATCATCTTACTTCCCTCAGACAGAGTGAAGCCTTTCATGAACCAGGCTGGGGTTTGGCCTACATTCCCTTGGATGAAAAGGCTCCATTATATGCAGTTGAACACATTGTCTGAAAACTGTGATACGAAGCAAGAGGGGAGCAAACCAAAACGGTGGAACTGCTGTGAAAGGTGCTGTGTGTTATCTCCAAAATACACACATTTTAAACCTTGAAAGGGGTTTTCACCCACAGACTTCAGAGATGGTATCAGCACCTGTTCAGGACCATCAGATAAAGCCATTTGCAGCCTGAAGATGTCCCTGAAGGCAGGCACAGGCACATTAAAAATGCTGCAAGGACTATGTATTTAAGTGTGTTATTTTACCATACACAAATAGTCATTTACTGGTGCTTTGACTTCCAACTGCACTCTCTGTGCTCACCTCGTAGGCACTGCAGGTCACCCCTGACACCCAGCAGAAAGCTGAACAACATATTTCAATTCTTTCCAGGAATTCCTTCCTTCACTCACAATGATATTCTTGACTTCAGTACTTTCATTGCAAAAATCCGTCTGTGATTTGTCTTCAAGTCGGAGGAGCAGGTGACAAGAAGTATAAATAAACAGCAGGAATACAGAGAAATAGTTTGTCAAAAAGGAGGCTTGAGAGGTGCTGGGCTTCATTTTTATTAAATACCTGCTTCAGCTCCCTCTTGTTTCTCTTCTGTATAAGACACAGGATCTTATTTCTCCTACCCCAGAGCCCTCTGCACAGAGACAGGCAGGGTCTGACTGAGCTGGCAAGGATCCCCTGCAACAACTGATAAACTTTTCCATCCGAGGAACAGAAGGGATGAATTATGCAAACTATCAGCCTCTGACTGGCAGAAACCTGTGCCCTGAGCTCCCAGAGCATGAATCACTCCCTGCACAGGCACCAGCTGCAATTTCTACTTTTTTGATTATACAGTCAAAAGGGACTTTGAAATCCACGCTTTATTTGGAATCTGAAAAATAAACTGTTTCCAAACTACTCTGCAATGCTTGTGCAAGGGCCTCAAGACAGGCAGGGATTTGGGCAGCTGTGCCACCAGCCACAGAAGCTGCATTTTAGAACTCGCCCTTCTCTGGAACAATTGGAACTTTCTCCAGGCCGAAGTCTGCACACAGAGCACAGTGTTTCCCTGAGAGCACACAACAGCTTCATTATTGTTTAACTACCAAAAACCAGCTCCAACAATCTATCAAGCTTGACATTTTATCCCTCTCTGCTGCTAGCCCACAGTCCTGGGCACATATAGGAAGAGGCTCATGGATTCAATAAGAAAAGATATTTTGTTAATCTAAACAGAGAAACGTTTCCCTTCTTTTAACCATTAATTTGCCATTTTTAAAACCTGTTCGTCCTCCAGATTATCAGATCCAAGTGTTTACAAAGAAATCTATTCCACCAGATGAATAAGATATGCATAAAACAAATGCAAAGGCAACGCCATGGAGCAGGAATTCCTCAGTGCCTCAGAGCAGCAGTACCACTTGTGGTTCCAGCCCAGCCACGATTATTTGAACACCAAACCAGAGCAGAGCATTACCTTGCTGCTCATCACCCTCCATGCCCAGGAACGGCACTGCTGGGCATTTTCCCGAATAACCACGGCTCAGGCACAGGCCTAGGGAACACCAACACATCCATGGAAAGAAATTTATCAACACATGATGCAACCTCGTGGAGAGTGTCCTCAAACAGCGCAGGGAGAGTCCCTCACCCGAGGGACTCCAGCACCGCCAGTCTCTGGGTGAAGGACACGTGGGAGCCATGCACAGATACCAGCAGTCATTTCCCTCTGAGCAAGGTATTCTGACATCAGCAAAAAGCGGTGTCACATCCAGTTTCAGTCTGGACTTCCGCGGGTTTCTGACTCATATGGGGAAAAGCCAAACCAATAAAAGCTCGTGTGCACACACCGGGTTGGTGTGGGGATTCAGTGGTGCCACTTGTGACACTGCACTTTGAAATCATCCACGTGTAAATTCAGAATATAATGCCCAAAGGAGCTATCCTTCTGCAACAGAGGTTACTATGACACAAGCTACTCCCAAATGAGAGTGTTTTAAATTTGCCTGTTTAAAATCTCACTTAACAGCTGCCTAAACCAAAAGATTCAAAGCATGTGCTGCTTAAGTGTAGTCTTACAGGCACATCCCACAATCTTCTGAATATAAATAAAAATGTGGCAGTATTAAAAAAAGCTGGTGTTCAATTAGTATTTTAGTCTCTGCTGAAATAAAATGTGGAAGTTCCTATTCCAAGACTATTTGTCAGAGCAGCCAGAGGGCATTAGAGAAAAAAGCCTGATTAATATTTTGGAGTAAGGTGAAAACCTCAAGAGCAATTAATGGGAAGAATTTGTAAATTTTACAGACACGGAGAAGAATAAACAGCATCTCAGAAAACAATTCTTTTTAAAGAAATTCCCACATGGGAACATAAATTTAACAAGCCAAAAGGCCTTTCAGAGGTTAGAACGAGCCCCCTCAGTTCTGGGGAAACTGCCTGAGAAAGAAGGGGAAACCCAATACAAAATGCGAACTCCTGATCTGACAGTCATACTCTTGGTTTCTTAAGGAAAATTGTAACTTTTCAACCTCGCTGAAGACTGAATAATTGGCTTTGGAGGCACATACCATCAGGGGGTTAGAAGCTCTGGCATGCAGAGGAGTCCTGGTCCTGACATCAGCTCAGCAGTGTCGGGATTCTCTCACCTGTGAAACAGAGATGACACTTACTCACCCCTGCAAAGCATTCCATGCTCCCTGAGAGACAGCTGATGGAAGCTCACACTGCTAATTTCTGGCTTCTGGTAATGACAGCTGAAGGGAAGGAAAACAGGCTTGATATGAGGAGCCACAGGCAGGTGCTATCAAGGCTAATGACTGGAATTAGGGGAGCAGGAGCCAGGCAGGGGAGGGCTGGGGAAACACTGGCACCAGGTGAGGCCATGGAAGTGCAGAGCACAAAGCACAGGACACGAACAGCAGCACAGACCTCATGTGGCCCTGGCTGCACCACTGCCCTCAGGGTTGAGTCCAGACTCAAGCAACCAGCCCAGCCTGACAGCAACATCTAGGTAATTTAAAGCCAGGCTGGGCTTGTAGTCAGAGCTCAGACCAGAGAGAAGGACTGAGTTCCCTCAGTTTGACTACCAGGCACCCACAGGTCTACTCTTCCCTGCTCAGCAGCAGGTCACATACAGTTGCGTCCAAAAAAGGGACATGAACACACACTCATCTGCATCTCACATTATCCTCCTGCCTGCAACATGTTTATTAAGCACCAAGTACTTGGCTCAAGGTACTTCCTGATTTTCTTATGTTTGGATCAGGCTCTGTATCCCTCAGGACTGGTCAGTGGGTTTAGAGAAGAGTTGGACATGGGTGATCTTTAATTAGAACTGGGTGATCTTTAATGTCCCTTGCAACCCAGTCCATTCAGAGATTCTGTGGCTTACATACCTGTGAAAACACATCCTTTCTCTGAGGGACAGGAAAGCAGCCTAACCCTAATTAAACACAGTTTTTCCTGCAGGTATCAGGTGAAACCAACACACCCCAGGTGAGGAGAGCATTTTACCTGGCTAGACTTGAGGACACAAAGCTGCAGACCTGGGTCAGACACAACCTGCCCACCCTTCCACCAGGCAAAAACTGGCTCAAAGTCCAAAGCACAGGTTTAATGAGCCTTTATAGACAGAACTAGGAGGTCAGCTCAAATCATGCCCCAGCTCAACTGAAGGGTTGACAATCTCAGCTGTTATTAACAACGAACCGGCACAAAGTTGCACAACGGCAAGTGAAAATTGCACGATTCAACAAACAAACAAACAAGCAAACAAAACAACACAAACCCACACTGAAATCAACCACAATAAAGAGAAAACTGAAGACCTGAAGAAAAGAAGGCAGATTTCAGTCATAAACTCAACTAGTGAGCACTAACCCCACAAAAAAAAAAATCATCTATATTATTCCTTTCTACTCTCCTTGCAGAGTATTGCATTCAGGTCTCATTTTAGGCGCCCAATCACATGTACCTGCCAATGAGAAAGACTGAGCCTCACTGAGAGCCAGCCTACGTTTCCTACCCTGCAATTAAGCACAATACTTAAATGATGGCTTTAAAACTAACGCAATTCAGCAAAAACTTGAGCAATTAAGCATTAACCCATGAACACCACGGTCATGGCAATCAGCTTTTCATTAAAAGTTCAGTTGCTACAACTGAGTGGATCTGGAAACACAAGTGGAATAACTCTGCTCCAGGATTCCCAGCACCAGGGAGAACTACCCAGAATGAGAAACACAACAGCCCAAGGTGATTGTTTGGTTTCATTAAACCCAACTGTGCCAACCAAAAGCAATTATGATTACAAAGAATGACTACAAGATCCCCCTCCCTATCACTGCGGACACACATGTGGAAAGGAGATTCAGTATTGGATGAGAGGAGGTAGGGAAATCCAAGGATTTGGAATTTTTAAGAAACATTTAAAGCTCACAGCTTTCTGCTCCACTTCTTAGTTCTGGAAAAACAAGCTTACAGTGGAAAGACAAAGGGTTAAAACTCTTTGTTTATGTAATCATGTACATGCTTAAATGATCATTTATCTTAAAATGTGAGCTTCAGAGCTTTGAAATGCAACCCATTACAGTGTGAACAATATGAAATGCCAACTTATAATGTACCTGTCGTTCCCCATCCTGATGACATGGAGAGCTAGAAAAGCTTTTCTGTAGATCCATTAAGTGCTTTACCAATTCCATAACCAAGTTAGAAAGAACAGAAAACTGCCCCAAGCCCCTCCACTGCTGTGAAACAGTTCTCCAAACCCAAGACCACGTCCTGTGCTCCCCACGGAAGACTCGCTGTGTGTCAGGGAACAGGAAGTGAGCTCAAATGAAACAGAAATAAACCCTTTCTGCCTCACCCAATTAAACATTACCCTGGGCACAGCTTAATCAAAGAGCCATAAAACTAACCCTCTCCTATCTGCCTTTAACGTTATACTTGGCTCTGCAGTACCTAAGTACGCCTGGCTGTCCTTGCAGTGTCTGAAAACACGTGAAACTCTGGAGTGCAACTGGTTATTTGTCACACGGTCCATCCTCAGCCTTTTTGTCAAGTCCCTGATGCGAGGAGGCTCAGACAGGACCGTGTGCATGTTCTCACTGCAGAGCTGACCTTTATTAGCCTGCACTCACTGAAACACTGGTAAGAAACCGATGGGAGGATGAGGCAATACTTTCCCCACAGGAAACACCTTGACCTGCTTACAGGAACAAACTGCTCTGAAGGACACTCGAGTACTTTTATCTTCTGAACTCCTTTTGCCCTCTGTGGCAAAGGAAGGACTTGTTCAACTTTCACTTCGCTGTACCCTCCCCCCCAACAAGTCTGAACAAAAAGTAGGTAAAGAAAATAACTTGGGTCCTTGACACCAAATTACACTTTAGACATGCTAAGATGCAAAGAGACAACAATTTCAACTAAGAGCTCTACAGAAGGCTGGTGCTTAACCTGAATTCCTCAGCTCTCACAGCAATTTAAGCAGAACAACCTACCAAACCCCAGTGTCCTTGGGAACACAACTCAGAAAAGGGACCACTTGCTCAATGCCACTTTTTAAACAAAAGAGGATGCACCAGAGTCCCACTGGCCCTCATTAGGGAAACCCTGAAGGCACTCCCTGTGAGGAAGCCCCTTTACCCTATCCCACCAAAACTAAACCCAGGTGCTGCAACCTTTCCCCAAAACTAAACCCAGGTGCTGCAACCTTGCCCCAAAACTAAACCCAGGTGCTGCAGCCTCTCCCTGCCCCGCTGCCTGTCCAAGCCTGAGCATCCTCATTGCCCCCAACTCTTGGCAGCCCCTCCTGCCTCATGTCCCCCTACTCTTGCCAACACCCTAATCCAGAGCTATTTCATCATTCTACAGCCCTTGGATAACCCCCAGGGGCAACTCCACTGCCTCATGGCCCTCCCCTTTGCCCCGTGCACCCTCCCTACCCTGGCAGCCCCCCCTGCCCCAGACCCCCAGAACCCTGACAATCCTCCACTGCCCCACACCCCCAAACCTTGGCAGCACCCTTAAAACTTCACCCCCCCCAAACCCTCACACACACAT